>CATODD010000070.1:0-27533 GCA_951751655.1 Ophion costatus | reverse complement strand
AAACATTTTTGAAGACCCTTATTGAAAATCTGCAAGCAGAAAGAGCAAAGAAAAGTGGACGAATTACTAATTAGAAAAAATTAGATAGATACCAATAAAAAAAGAAGGAATACAAAAATCAGAATGTATTTTCGTTGCATTCCAACGATGCAAACTTCAACATAATTTTTGTATCAGTGCTTTTGGGCTCGATTTCGAACCTATTTTTCAGTCCTGTTCCTCCCGATCATGGTCCGGCTGTTTTGTTCGAATTTTTCTGAGTTGATGCACGAAGACGGGAATTGAATAAGTTCTTTTTGTTTTCTCATTTTAATTATACAGCAGTCTGACACCAGCATAAAATGGAGATGTTGAGATATTTGGCTAAGTCGAAGATAAGATCAAAAAAATATGCTCAAAGAGAAGCAAATAGATATTGAGTTTCCCGGAAAGATCGTACCCGGAAAGGGTACCCCGGAATTTGGGTTTCCCGGAAAGATCGATATCTACCGAAAGATCAAGTTTCGGTAGATATCATATTGAAAAATTGGCACAAACTTTATTACGGAAAACCCAATACTTTGGAAGATCGAGATCAGATTGGACGGGATAACATCAGCATCCAGTTTTTAGAGCTCAGGGAAGTCAACACGGGCAAAACGTTACGGGGATGAAGGGGCCGAGAGGAAAAATGCGCGAGAAGCCAACGGAGGTACCCTAAAGAGGGACGGATCGATTCGTACAGCGACGCGGATGCTTCGAAGCCGGAGAGAAAGAGGACCGAATGACCGCGGTATACTCAAACGCAATTTAATGAGCCATTCGGGCAGCGCGAAGTATCGGCAAGCGCGAGCAAATTTTGCGCGTGTCAGCAGCAGTGTCTCGATCGCGTGTAATCAAGTGCCCCTAGTTTCAGTTGCGCGCGTGATGCAAGAGTCACGTTTGTATAAGTGTAAAAAAATTCTCTCTCTCTCTCTCCCTCTCTCTCTCTCGCTCTTCTCTCTCTTAGATGTTCGAGGTTATTAAATAAAACGCCTCAAGGGAAATAAAAAAATTGAAAGAGTCCGGTGAAGGCCCACGAGTCAAATGGAATTCGTTGCCGCAACAAGGGAATAACGAGGTTTACGATTCAATTATTGTATTTTTTACGACGCATGGAATTGCTTTTTGCGCCAATTTTTTCTTTCTTTTAATTATTCACGTTGGTGGTCTAGAAAAATTATGTGTATTGGTTGTGTCGGTAAGGTCGGTACATCGGCCTACGCTTTAATTATTCTATTGGGGTTGTCAATTGGCGCGGGTAGATGTTGGCGGCCTGTGGCGGTAACGTTATTTGGTGGCGTCTGTCTAATCTGTTGTTTATTATTCAGTCACTGATGCCGAATAACCATAGCAAGTTACTCGATTGAACGGCACGTCCAAATGATAAAACTTTATTATCAAAATGAGTGTTCGTTAGTGCAAACGTTGCGCGCGAAAAATCATCTTTAGCGGCGAGGCGCATTTTTGAATGAATGGCTATGTTAACAAGCAAAATAGTCGAATATGGGACGACGCGAACCGACACGAGGTTCACCAGGTGGCAGCGCATCCACAAAAAGTTACTGTTTGGTGCGGATTTTGGGCCGGCGGCGTCATTGGTCCGTACTTTTTTGACAGCGACGTTGGTGAGACCGTCACCGTCAACGGCGAACGCTCCAGAACGATGATAACCGATTTCTTTTGGCTCAAATTGAATGATATGGACGTAGACGACATGTGGTTCCAGCCGAACGGCGCTACGTGCCACACAGCGGACGCCCGATGCACATTCTGCATGCATGAACCATTTGAGGGTATGATTATCTCTCGCAGAGGTGACGTCAATTGGCCACCAAGATCGTGCGGTTTGACTTTCAAATTGACATGCATAGGCCTTTTAAATAAAAAAAAGAATTTCGTTACTACCTCACACACAGCTTGTTTTATTCCATTTCAACATCTATCCGCCCGTATTTAAAAACCCTGTACATTAGTGGCCGTGCACAATTATCTTGTTGAAATATCTATGCCGTAGAGTCTTGCAAAATCGCATAATGTCGTTCTCGCTGTCTCTTCACGCCACACTTGACACTGCTGCATCCCTCCCGCCGCTCCTGTAGGCCTATTCTGTAACTCGTAATAACAATGTTCGTTATCGTTAGCTACCGATAGCCAATAAGAGGCTCCCTTTCTTCTGTAATCGTGCATGCGATTGGCCGTCGCTAGCTAACGATAGCGAAAACTATCGCTACCGAGTTACAGAATAAGCCTACGGTGCTGGTCAACTTTTTCTCGATGCACTATAGCATCACATTCTCACTGCGGCCCAGAGAATAACGATGGCCTCGCTCTCGCATATTGTTTTTTTAAATTTATTTTTATTGCCGACGATACGCCAAGGAAACGATACCATAGTTATATAATTAATTCGCTGTTAATGTAAAAAAACTGTCTGAGCAAATAAATCCAGATCTACTTCTCGTAGCGAATCCGGCTCGGGCTAATTGCGACGCTGGGTCAGAGCAGACGAAGCTAGATCTACTGATCAGTAGATTCGACTTGATCTGCTCAGACATGTTTTTCATGCACAGTTATGACATTGTTTCCTCGAATAATCTAGATTGATAATTCTCAAAAATAATACAAGAACATAACGATATTTATGTGCTTGCATAAATCCATTATCGTCGACCGCCCGCCCCCTATCTCCCGTCTCTCTCACTCTCTCTCTCTCTCTTGAGATCGACATGCGAGAGTTCCGTATCGACGGATCGATAAATAAAGAGTGACCCAAACGTTGCCGCGCGCTGTGACCGACATTTCGAACAAAGGGGGATAAGTTATACGTCGCCGATAATAGAAAAGCCACGAACAATTTTCCTGTGGAACGAGTTACGTTCTGCACAGACACGATCATAGTCCATGCGCATAAGTGCACTTCTGTACACCCATACAGCTGCACGTGTCCGCAGGCCCGTTGAAATAGTTATTCAGCCTTCGATCGTCCGTGATCAACGAAAGTAAAAACGCGTTCATACTACACATTTCACTTGTTATTCTACCAGTCATGGATAATGAATTTAATATTCACCATTAAAAAGTGATTATCGTTGATATGTATTTGTACGCGTTTGTGGAATGAGAGCAAGAATTGTTTTTTTACAAAACTCGTATTGCTGTACCGGTAACTTGAACCACTCCCACATACGTCGGGTGCTTTCCAAACAAATTCGAAATACACGATGAGCGAACGCGAAGATACGAGACTCGATAAAGTTCTGGGTTCACTGCATCCTCCAATTATCAATGGAATACCACTCCCGACATCCCTCCAGGAATCGCTACTCTCTGTCTTCTTTCATCCCTCCGATCCTCTCTCACATTTGTTCTTTCTCATATTTGCTCTAACCCTTTTAACATTTGATTATTGGAGATAATTGCTTTTACTACTTTATTTCTCATTTTATTCTATGTTTTTTTTATTTTCATTTATTCTATTTATTTTATTTTATTTCATTGCTCTTCATTTATTTAAATGCACCCATCTTCGATATAAAATGCGTGAATTTTGGTTTATGTTCTTTGGATTTTTTTACTTATTTCGTTACATCAAATTTATCTTAGGTTTATGATTACATTTTTATTTATATCGATCTTTGCTCTGTATTTCAATTTGCCGTTTTATTTTGTTTTTATATTTTATATTTTTCATTATCGGATCTTATATTGTTTATTTAGGTTTTGTATCGAATCATTATTTTGTGTATTCGTGTTTGTTTCGTCGCTCTCTCTCTCTCTCTCTCTCTCTCTCTCTCTCTCTCTCTCTCTCTCTCTCTCTCTCTCTCTCACTCTCCCCTGCACATCCGATGGATATATTCGCAGTCTCTGCGAGCGTTCGTGCAAAAACCACCGACGTTTCTCCGTATAATCCCCTCTCGTGATACTTCCGTGAAACGTGCGAATCAGAGGCATACACTTCCGGCGCTGGGAGGGGGGGGGGGGGGCTTGCGCATATTTACGTGCGGGTGTGGAAAATTGACGATGCGGAGTCAGCAGCCTCGAGATTCCGCTAGACTGAGATGAATGAGAAGGTTCTACTCGTCCTGTCGTTTTTCGTGAATACACCCATACACGTGTGTACGTTGATGCAGGGGGTTGTAAGGTATAAACAGGCAAAGAGCTCTCACAAGAGCGGCCCCACTCATCGCACCCCTATTTTCTCGTGTTACCATCGGCGCTGTCTTTCGCAGTTCCACCCCATTTTCTGAATGTATATAGTTTTGCGCACCGTGGCAAAGGAAACAAAAACTAAGGGGGTCGGTTTTAAATCGAGTATTGCCCGTTTTTGGAGCACGTCACTCGGGAAGTGTATTCAATAACTATACCGAAAGATTGTGTTTTTTAAATTATTTCTGAGTCGGCAATATTTTTTGCTCGTATATTTTTATCGACTCGATGATCGAGGAGGGTTCGTTGTAACGGTGCGTTATTGCCCGAGGTTGCCTCGACGCCATATTGCAAAACCGGTATTATGCTACGAAACTTGAAAAATCGTCGAGCCCACAAGCAGCATCGCACGCGCCTTCTCTCTCTCTCCCTCGCTCTCTTTTGATCCCGGCCCCCTTTCCCTTTCTCTTACCGGACCACCTGCGAATATTCTCGATACCCCGCGAAATTGCGTAATCGGTTTCACCGCGTCGGTATATTGTGGAAAGAGTTAATGAGACAGATGCGATAAATTGCATTGAGCAATCCACGTACGTGCTCGTTTCTCTGTCCTCCGAAAATAGTCGTCTCGCGTTTGTTTTTTTCTTGAATTTTTGAACGTTTTTCTCGTACTTTTACTGAAACAATCCTTGGAGCAAAACAAATGTGATTTAACTCTATTTTACTCGAGAGAATTCGCCAAATTTGTATGAATAATTTGAAATTTTTGAAGCACCGGGTTGCGAATGAAGTTGGGAGATGCGCGAATGAGCCGCAAGGGCGTGTCTCTGTTAACGTTCGATAATATAAATTTGTATGAAATCGCAGCAAGAACAAGGTATATTCTCCGTGGTATGAATGTCCGGATAAGGGAAGGAGAGTATCCGAGCGATAAAATTTGCGGGCAAATGATCTGTCATCGATACTGTGCAGAAGAAGTGTACGCGGAATTATACGAGTCGCGAAGTTTCGTTCGGTTGAACACCGAGCATTCTCGCGGAATATACAGCAGCCTGGTATCCTGCTCGAGTTCTCGCTCTTCACTCGTCGGCTTGACCCAAATGTTTGTGTCACTGCCAAGTTCCGAGGAGCTGCGAGCCATGAAAGCTCTGGAATTCAATTCTCAGCTTGAACGAACAGATATATACGAGGCGCATAGAGAGAACAGTGCCATCCGGATGCTCCCTGCACAGTCAATTACAGAAGCGAGCTTTTCACCTCCTTCAATATAATTGCGAGGAAACCGCGCATATATAGATCTGCAAGGATGGTGCAATGCGTTTTTTCTCCGTTTCTCGCACTATGAGAGTGCGCTATGTCACTTGAATACTTGGAATGATGATTTCAGGAAGTAAGTGGGGGAGGAGAAGCTCAATTCTTGGCACACATTTATTAATTTAGCATAATAAAGTGAGAATTTTAAGCGAGGATAAATCTTCCACTCTTGATGTGTGTTATTATTTCATAACTGTTGCTATAGAATAATATCGGGTTACTAATGATAACTGACTTTTTCTACAATGTATCGCCAAAGTTTAGCGCTCATTTTATTATTTTTCAACGTAAATAAAAAAGGAAATCCCACCTGGAAATTTTAAACGCAAACAAAGTTGAGCACCAATATTACACAACACCAAAAATGAAAGGAACAGAAAAATTCTCCGATTTTTTTAGTGTTTTTTGAAGCACTGTATCTATGTGAAAAATGGTCATATCGAAATGAGGAAAAGCATTTTGAAGCTTCAAGTTTCTAGTTTCGAGATCTTTTGAAAAAAAATTTCTGTGGCTACGGTTATTGCGGAATCATAAGAAATAGCGGGATAAAAACATTTTACAAATTTTGTCGTGTTTTTTGCAACGGTCCACGGGCTCGGAATTTTTTTTTTTTTTTTGTTAAATCAATGTATAGGTCTTGTCAATGTATAGGTTATCTTGTTTATTCAGCTTTAATTTGAGTTTTTTTGGGCTCCCAACATCAATTTTTTGCTCAGATATCAGACTTTGAATGAAAAAATATCCTTTTGTCTTTGATCATCGATATCTCAGCAACCAATGCTCGTGCAGGCAATTCAAGGGTGGCTTTGAAACCTTAAATAAATTCCCTACAAGACTCTTTCGTTGACTTTCGAGACATTTTTTTTTTCGCCCTTAACACTAATTTGAAAGAAGTACAAAAAATGACTTTCTTACGGTTCTTCAGGAAATCGACCACTGCTTTACAAATATTGATGGAATAGCCTTGTACATTTTCGAATTGATCCGGCGAACCGTTTTTCCGGACCGATTGATCCAACTTTTACAAAACAAAAGGAAACCAGTGTACGATGTTCCTAAACATCGTGTATTCATCATCAAAATGACAAGACCAACTTTCTTCGACTTTTTTTCGGAATTACGCACTAGTTGCTTGTTAAATTTAAACAAATTTCTTTTAATTCGAAAAAAATATTTATTTTTCATTTTTTTTCCAAAACATTTTAGGCCAGAATAATGACTCATTTTTTTACCTGATTCGGCCTTTGCGCACCATAATTTCACTCATCTCTAAGTGTTTAATTGAAAGTTGATACCCCGAAGCTGTATTCACTAGTCGATCTGAGAACATTTATCTATTAATTCTCGATATTTTCTGCCGAGGTTACTCGGATTAGAAAAAACCGTTTTTTTTTCAAAACTAGGCATGATCATAAATTGAAAAAGAAAAACGTTAAACTTTACAAAATCTTTTCATTAATTTCTTTTACCAAAACTCAGAAAAAATGTACCAAAAAAAGATTAGTTTTGAAAAAAAACTGTTGCTTGGTTTTTTTCTTTCAAAAAAAGATCAGTTTTGATAAAAACTATGTTTTGTAACCCTAATAACATTCGCAGAAAATATCGAGAATTAATCGCATAAATGTTCTGAAATTGACTAGTGAATACAGCTTGGGGGTATCAACTTTTAATTAATACGATTGAGGATGAGTGAAATTATGGTGCGCAGAGGCCGAATCGTATTAAAAATGAATCAGTATTGTTGCCTGAAATGTTTTACAAATAAAAAAAGATTTAATTAATTTTTTTAACTCCCAACATTTTTTTTCTTAAATTCAATAAGCAACTAGTGCAAAATTGTGAAAAAACACGATGTTTAGGAACAATACACTTTTTCCTTTTTGTTTAGTAAAACTTTGATCGATCGGTCCGGAAAAACAGTTCGCTGGATCAATTTGAAAATTCACAGGGCTATTGGGGGTACATTAAGCTGAAACAAAATCTGGCAACATTAGTCTTTCTATCGATGCTTGTAAAGTAGTGGTAGATTTACTGAAAACCCGTAAAAGGTCATTTTTCGTACTTTTTTCAAATTAATGTTCGGGGTGAAAATATGTGTCTCAAAAATCAACGGAAGGGTCTCATAGAACATTTATTCAAGTTTTCAAAGCTGCCCTTCAATTCCTTGTGCGACCATTGGTTGCTGAGACATCGATTATCAAATACCAAAGGATATTTTTTCATTCAAAGTCGGATATCTCAGCAAATAATTGACGCAGAGAGACAAAAAAACCAAATTGCAGCTGAATAAACAAGCTAACTGGGATATACATTGATTTGGATGAGAAAAAAAATGCCCGACCCGTGGACTCTTGAAAAAAAACAAAACAAAATTCCTTTCCCGCTATTTCTTATGATTGCACAATAACCGTACCTCACAATAATGTTTTGCCATAAAATCTCGAGATTGGAAACTTAAAGGATTGGAAACTTAAAATGTTTTTTTTTCATCTCGATACGACCATTTTTCACATAGATACAGCGCTTCCAAAAATACTTTAAAAACTGAAGAAATTCTATTCCTTTAATTTTTGGAGTATTATTTTTAACGCAAATAAAAAGGTTCATCCACCTGGATATTTCAACATAACGTAAACTAATTTACTAATCTACGTTCTTCGCGGTACCGTAAAAATAATTTGGATACATTGACGGGTGAGACACTGCACTTCGTTTGTCGGTTGATTATGAATCGAAACAGAAAATGATTTATTTTCGTTTTTCCTCCTACCTAGAATTTTTTACTGCTCGTGTATTAAAAAACAATGACTTTTCTTTCGAATCATTAATCTATTGATCCAAAACCCACTATATCAATATTTCGCTATAAAATGGTTCAATCAAAAGGACTTTCTTTCATCCACCTATCATTTATGATTTTGCACTGCTTGATTATTAAACAACAATTATTCATTTTTCTCAAAAATTCATTGATAAAAAATACGACAGCCCACTATAACATTTCTTCATTACGAGAGTCTGGTACAATGTTTAAGGAAAATTTTCTCCGGCTAGATTCCGAAAGAGAGAGGATCAGAAAGTACACTTGGTTGGTTTGGGCAACATATCGTGCTGTTTGTGCGAGAGCGTGGGGTGGGCGAGGTATGGCTAATGCAAACGAGCACGGAACGTGCAAGTCGTCGTTGGACAACCAGGTGGTACAAGGGTGCTGGTTTCTGTCTCCAGCGAGGGGGTGTACGAAGGTTATTATTATATATGGAGAAATGGTCATATCGATCCGGAACTCGCGGACGTGGAAATAGCCCTTTGCACGCACGATTTTCCATACTATAATAACATACTGCGTAAGGTATATCGATCGAAACAATGCTCAACTCCGTTCCTCTAACATATACGCATTAATGTACAGTTATGCTACGAGCCAATCAATTTTCTGACCTCTGACAAAAGTATGTCGTCGCACCGCACAATTGTGCAATTCAATGCCGCTTTCACAAGAATTATTATTATTATTATTATTATTATTCGTCATAACTTTCTGAAAAAATGTGAAGAATTAAATTTGATTTTTTTTAGACCGGTGCGCTGATCTAGTGGTTAGCGTGCTTGCCTCTGAAATCAGCACATCGCGAGTTCGCGGGTTCGAATCGCCGTCTCGTAGTTTCGGAGAAAAATAAATGCGGGCGTGACGTAGCTCCAGTTCTACACAGGTGTCACGCACACGGACCGGTACGTCTGTGTATGGCTATAGCCTGTCATTTATTTCTCGACGAAACGCGACTAGCTCCGAGACTGGGAAGCGAACTCGGGACCGGCTGTATTGATCGGTATAGGTTTTCCGCAGTTTCCCTATACCCATGGCAGAAAATGTCATAGTGAATGCGATACAGAGGGGGAAGTCGGCTGCGGCCGCAAGGTGGGGATCGATTGGGGATGTGAAGTGGAGAAAATAGTGGGAAATGTAATAAGGGGACGTACCCTGTACATGACAGCTACAATAAGCGAAGCGTTCGCCGTAGCAGAGACAATGAAGAAAAAATTAAAAACTTCTGATTAAAAAAAGTAATTATTTTTTCGTTTAAACATGTAAACATGCAAGTCAGAAAAAAAGCAAACATTCCGAAAATTGCAATAAAAAAAATAATACAAACAAAAAACAAACAGAATTCAGGAGAAATGTTTTGCCGATCAGATTTTCTACACGACCATCCGGGAGATCCGTTCATGAAAATGTAAAAAAAAATCTTTTAAAAGAATACAGGTAGATGTTATTTTTATATATGGCAGAAAAAAGTTTAGAGGAAAGTCGAAAAAGAACTAAAGGTTGAAGAGAGAGTGCGTTTCCAGTCGTGTCTTGGTCATTGTTTGACGCGTTGAGAAAACCGTGCAAAAGACATGCTAGAAGCGGAAGGCACGACGAGAATAAATCTTTTGACCCGGCTCTCTCATACGAAGATAAAAGAACTGAGAAATGGAATAACAGTACATAGTATATGGCCTGTAGATATAGTTATACATATACATATTCATATACACGTATGTTTGTAGCGACTATCTTGGGTGGATAGTGCGGAAGAGAGGGGAAATCTGTGGGTGGACAATAAGCATCGAGTTACGGTACGTCTCTCTCTCTCTCTCTCTCTCTCTCTCTCTCTCTCTCTCTCTCTCTCTCTCTCTCTCGCTATCTGTGGCGTGGGAGTGAATTCACACTGAGTGCATCCCGAAGGTTCGAGCTGCAGGATATAGAGTTACCGCGGGGTTGAAATGCAACTGCAACGTCTTGGAATGGAACCGCATTTTTCTTCTCCCCATAATATTCATTCTTCGAAATTCTGGGACGAGGCGTACATCGTCAAGAATTCTGTTCGCGAAAAAAAACGTCGCAGGAAAGGATTTAAAAGTTGTGAAAAATTATTTCTAAAAATGAATCTCGGAATTTCCTTTCAAATTAAAGATATTTCCGATAAAGTACCAAGTATTTGAACATTTCCAGAGCAGCAAAATAATGCTTTTTGGAACATCTTCCATAATTCGCTCGATCGCAATAAGGAACAAATAACAAGATAGAAAAAAAAAGAAATCCGGTTCCCCATTTTTTTCCTCTCCCAACAGCAATAACCAATTCTCCGAGGAAGCGAGTGGAAGTCACGCGTGCAAGCGGCGAGTAACACGGGAATGTCATGAATTCAGGTTTGCGTTACGTTCGCGCGATAGAGCCCCTTCGGATAGGACTTTTCGACGCGCGGAAACACGAGAGACGCGATACCGAGGGCGGATGCACTTATTACACGTGTATACGGATTCATGGGGGATTTAATGGAAGGGAGAGGAGGAACTTGGACGAATATCGTTTGTATGCAGTTGCTCGTGCAACGAGAATGCCGAGGAGCGCAATGCCGGAGAATCCGAGGATGCGGAGGACAGTGGGGAGAGGGCTCTTTTCAGGGGATGGCTCTCGGAGGTAGGCCAGCGGAGACTCTCAGGGAATTTCATAAACTTTTGTCGTCTGGAAAGTTGGGAGGCGAAAGCTCCGTACGTGAATAGAGATCGTATATGAATTATGTGTGTGTGTGTGTGTGTGTGTGTGTGTGTGTGTGCGCGCGCGCGCGCGCGTGCGTGCGTGTGTAGCGACGAGAAAGATGCTGCTGAACACGTGGGACCGGAAGGCGTATAGTTATACAGCTATGAACACAGAACTATATGGGGCCATTTTCCGTGTGACACCACCGGAGGATACTCCGCGATCCAGCCTTGCACCTCTGGTCTCTCTGGGGAAAGATTCTTAGGCGAAGTGAGAAAGAACAAGAGAGAGAGGGAGAGAGGGAGAGAGAGAGAGGGAGAGAGAGAGAGAGGGAGAGAGATGGGTTCCTCTTGCAGGCTGACCCCGAGAGGGACGAAATGAGAAAACTTTGCGACGATATTACCCACGAAGGTGGAATATTATTTCGACAAATTTTTACTCGCGTGCATTTTTTTCTCGCATCGAAACTTTTCAATGGCTCGATTATTGTGGAAAGATTTTTCATTTCACATTTACCATAATTGAAGACCGTAATAAAATGTATAATAAGACCGGCGGATCGCGAATATTTTGAGAAATCTGTATAGCCGCGGCTGCCTATGAAGGAACGAGGTTTCAACACTATGGCGCCAAAGCTCGCGAACGTTAAACGGATTTTATTATCCGCTCGTGACGGCATTTAACGCCGCGTTAAGGTTGCCTGTGCGCCCTCCAAATTTCATTATTCGCCGCAAGTTTCTTCGAACCTGCGGAAGCGGTACGAAAGAAAATATTCATGGGAATCGAATTATACGAAGATGATGATGAAATTTGTGGGCACCGGCTCAGACCTGACTCTCGCATTTTATCTTATCACACTTTTTGCAAAAAGTTTTCGTAACCTCAAACGATAAATAGACGCGGAAAGAGACTTGAAAATACGTATTTTCCCAAGGCAGGGTATAAGCTGGTAAATATTTAAACGATGGCATTAAGTATTGGAAAGCTTCTATTATTTTTACAATAGGAAAATTGGCCTAGTGAGTGTATGGGAGAAAAAGGGAAGGGGCTGATCGAACAAATAATAATGTTTATTATGCTCCCGTGAATTTTCGGGCAAGTATTAAGTTCCAGAAGAAACAAAAGTGAAATATCGACAGGAATTTGAAGAGGTGAAGATTTTATATGAAACAAAAAATAAACACATATTACAGAAATAAAGATTTGATATGAAAAAAATAAACAGTATATAAGATGCGATGAGATAGTAAATAAAAATGATGTAGTTTGCATCGCTGGAATGCAACGTAATTAAATTTTTCAAATCAGTAAAATTTTTTGGCTGGTTTAGGATACAAAAATCACCGAAATGTTTTTTCGCATCCGTATTAACGATCTACGACTTAGGTACTTTACAAAAAAAACTTGGGTGGTAATGAAAGTAAAGAAATGAAAAATAATTGAATAGAATTCCCGTCACGTTCCAACGATGCAAACATCAACGTCATAAATAAAAGGTTAAAAAATAAATAAAACAGTGTACCGAAATACAAAATAAATCTCGATACAAGCAAAAATCATCAATTAAAAATGAAGTTAAAAACAAATATGAGAAGAAAATAATATTTAAAAAATTCACGCATATCGGATGAAAAATGAGCGATGATGTTGCGAATGAGGAATAAGCGATGAAATGGAATTGCGTCTAATAATCAGGTGTCAAACGAAAATAAACGAGAAGATAAAGCGAGTGAGTCTCGGTTTGTTCATCTCGTGATTTTTTCGTCGCAATTAATCTGGTTGTGTCGTTGCAAAAGACGGCCGAACGATCTGTACGTGCGCGGCAATAAAGTTCCGGCCAGACGGAGAACACTATTATGTACACATAGTATCTAGTCGGCGTGCACGTGACTATGGACTCGGTCTGCCGAGTTCTCCGGTTCGGCCCGCGATCCTTCGATAAATCACTCGTTTAATCACCTGCAGCCATGTGCCTGAAGTTTGCAACGTTGCTAAGCAACGATTTGGCTTGAAATTTTTTTTTTTTCTGTTGCGTCAAATTTTGGTACATTTCAACTCTATTTGTTGAAAAAATGAGGTAATTTGAATTTAAAATGTTTTCAACCACTGGGACCCACCCTTATCGGGGGGTAAAACTTTCAAAAAATTCTGTCTCTCGCGGGTTTGATATAATCAATTTTTTTATTGGCGTTGCCTGTAAGGTGGCCCAAACAGCATCCCTCCGTAAAATATCAACCCTCTGAATTTTCCGGAAAGCACCCCTATCGAGGGTTGAAACTTTCAAAAAATTCTGTCTCCCGCGGGTTTGATATAATCAATTTTTTTATTGGCGTTGCCTGTAAGGTGGCCCAAACAGCATCCCTCCGTAAAATATCAACCCTCTGAATTTTCCGGAAAGCACCCCTATCGAGGGTTGAAACTTTCAAAAAATTCTGTCTCCCGCGGGTTTGATATAATCAATTTTTTTATTGGCGTTGCCTGTAAGGTGGCCCAAACAGCATCCCTCCGAAAAATATCAACCCTCTGAAGTTTCCGGAAAGCACCCCTATCGAGGGGTGAAACTTTCAAAAAATTCTGTCTCCCGCGGGTTTGATATAATCAATTTTTTTATTGGCGTTGCCTGTAAGGTGACCCAAACAGCCTCCCTCCGTAAAATATCAACCCTCTGAATTTTCCGGAAAGCACCCCTATCGAGGGGTGAAACTTTCAAAAAATTCTGTCTCCCGCGGGTTTGATATAATCAATTTTTTTATTGGCGTTGCCTGTAAGGTGGCCCAAACAGCATCCCCCCGAAAAATATCAACCCTCTGAATTTTCCGGAAAGCACCCCTATCGGAGGGTGAAACTTTCAAAAAATTCTATCTCCCACGGGTTTGATATAATCAATTTTTTTATTGGCGTTGCCTGTAAGGTGGCCCAAAAAGCACCTCCCCGAAAAATGTCAACCGCCTGAATTTTCCGGAAAGCACCCCTATCGAGGGGTGAAACTGTCAAAAAATTCTATCCCGCGGGTCTGATATAATCAATTTTTTTATTGGCGTTCCCTTTAAGGTGGCCCGAAAAGCATCTCCCCGAAAAATATCAATCCCCTGAATTTTCCGGAAAGCACCCCTATCGAGCGTTGAAACTTTCAAAAAATTCTGTCTCCCGCGGGTTTGATATAATCAATTTTTTTATTGGCGTTGCCTGTAAGGTGGCCCAAACAGCATCCCTCCGAAAAATATCAACCCTCCGAATTTTCCGGAAAGCACCCCTATCGAGGGGTGAAACTTTCAAAAAATTCTGTCTCCCGCGGGTTTGATATAATCAATTTTTTTTATTGGCGTTGCCTGTAAGGTGGCCCAAACAGCATCCCTCCGAAAAATATCAACCCTCTGAATTTTCCGGAAAGCACCCCTATCGAGGGGTGAAACTTTCAAAAAATTCTGTCTCCCGCGGGTTTGATATAATCAATTTTTTTATTGGCGTTGCCTGTAAGGTGGCCCAAACAGCATCCCTCCGTAAAATATCAACCCTCTGAATTTTCCGGAAAGCACCCCTATCGAGGGTTGAAACTTTCAAAAAATTCTGTCTCCCGCGGGTTTGATATAATCAATTTTTTTATTGGCGTTGCCTGTAAGGTGGCCCAAACAGCATCCCTCCGTAAAATATCAACCCTCTGAATTTTCCGGAAAGCACCCCTATCGAGGGTTGAAACTTTCAAAAAATTCTGTCTCCCGCGGGTTTGATATAATCAATTTTTTTATTGGCGTTGCCTGTAAGGTGGCCCAAACAGCATCCCTCCGAAAAATATCAACCCTCTGAAGTTTCCGGAAAGCACCCCTATCGAGGGGTGAAACTTTCAAAAAATTCTGTCTCCCGCGGGTTTGATATAATCAATTTTTTTATTGGCGTTGCCTGTAAGGTGACCCAAACAGCATCCCTCCGTAAAATATCAACCCTCTGAATTTTCCGGAAAGCACCCCTATCGAGGGGTGAAACTTTCAAAAAATTCTGTCTCCCGCGGGTTTGATATAATCAATTTTTTTATTGGCGTTGCCTGTAAGGTGGCCCAAACAGCATCCCCCCGAAAAATATCAACCCTCTGAATTTTCCGGAAAGCACCCCTATCGGAGGGTGAAACTTTCAAAAAATTCTATCTCCCACGGGTTTGATATAATCAATTTTTTTATTGGCGTTGCCTGTAAGGTGGCCCAAAAAGCACCTCCCCGAAAAATGTCAACCGCCTGAATTTTCCGGAAAGCACCCCTATCGAGGGGTGAAACTGTCAAAAAATTCTATCCCGCGGGTCTGATATAATCAATTTTTTTATTGGCGTTCCCTTTAAGGTGGCCCGAAAAGCATCTCCCCGAAAAATATCAATCCCCTGAATTTTCCGGAAAGCACCCCTATCGAGCGTTGAAACTTTCAAAAAATTCTGTCTCCCGCGGGTTTGATATAATCAATTTTTTTATTGGCGTTGCCTGTAAGGTGGCCCAAACAGCATCCCTCCGAAAAATATCAACCCTCTGAATTTTCCGGAAAGCACCCCTATCGAGGGGTGAAACTTTCAAAAAATTCTGTCTCCCGCGGGTTTGATATAATCAATTTTTTTATTGGCGTTGCCTGTAAGGTGGCCCAAACAGCATCCCTCCGTAAAATATCAACCCTCTGAATTTTCCGGAAAGCACCCCTATCGAGGGTTGAAACTTTCAAAAAATTCTGTCTCCCGCGGGTTTGATATAATCAATTTTTTTATTGGCGTTGCCTGTAAGGTGGCCCAAACAGCATCCCTCCGTAAAATATCAACCCTCTGAATTTTCCGGAAAGCACCCCTATCGAGGGGTGAAACTTTCAAAAAATTCTGTCTCCCGCGGGTTTGATATAATCAATTTTTTTATTGGCGTTGCCTGTAAGGTGGCCCAAACAGCATCCCTCCGAAAAATATCAACCCTCTGAAGTTTCCGGAAAGCACCCCTATCGAGGGTTGAAACTTTCAAAAAATTCTGTCTCCCGCGGGTTTGATATAATCAATTTTTTTATTGGCGTTGCCTGTAAGGTGGCCCAAACAGCATCCCTCCGAAAAATATCAACCCTCTGAAGTTTCCGGAAAGCACCCCTATCGAGGGGTGAAACTTTCAAAAAATTCTGTCTCCCGCGGGTTTGATATAATCAATTTTTTTATTGGCGTTGCCTGTAAGGTGACCCAAACAGCATCCCTCCGTAAAATATCAACCCTCTGAATTTTCCGGAAAGCACCCCTATCGAGGGGTGAAACTTTCAAAAAATTCTGTCTCCCGCGGGTTTGATATAATCAATTTTTTTATTGGCGTTGCCTGTAAGGTGGCCCAAACAGCATCCCCCCGAAAAATATCAACCCTCTGAATTTTCCGGAAAGCACCCCTATCGGAGGGTGAAACTTTCAAAAAATTCTATCTCCCACGGGTTTGATATAATCAATTTTTTTATTGGCGTTGCCTGTAAGGTGGCCCAAAAAGCACCTCCCCGAAAAATGTCAACCGCCTGAATTTTCCGGAAAGCACCCCTATCGAGGGGTGAAACTGTCAAAAAATTCTATCCCGCGGGTCTGATATAATCAATTTTTTTATTGGCGTTCCCTTTAAGGTGGCCCGAAAAGCATCTCCCCGAAAAATATCAATCCCCTGAATTTTCCGGAAAGCACCCCTATCGAGCGTTGAAACTTTCAAAAAATTCTGTCTCCCGCGGGTTTGATATAATCAATTTTTTTATTGGCGTTGCCTGTAAGGTGGCCCAAACAGCATCCCTCCGAAAAATATCAACCCTCTGAATTTTCCGGAAAGCACCCCTATCGAGGGGTGAAACTTTCAAAAAATTCTGTCTCCCGCGGGTTTGATATAATCAATTTTTTTATTGGCGTTGCCTGTAAGGTGGCCCAAACAGCATCCCTCCGTAAAATATCAACCCTCTGAATTTTCCGGAAAGCACCCCTATCGAGGGTTGAAACTTTCAAAAAATTCTGTCTCCCGCGGGTTTGATATAATCAATTTTTTTATTGGCGTTGCCTGTAAGGTGGCCCAAACAGCATCCCTCCGTAAAATATCAACCCTCTGAATTTTCCGGAAAGCACCCCTATCGAGGGGTGAAACTTTCAAAAAATTCTGTCTCCCGCGGGTTTGATATAATCAATTTTTTTATTGGCGTTGCCTGTAAGGTGGCCCAAACAGCATCCCTCCGAAAAATATCAACCCTCTGAAGTTTCCGGAAAGCACCCCTATCGAGGGGTGAAACTTTCAAAAAATTCTGTCTCCCGCGGGTTTGATATAATCAATTTTTTTATTGGCGTTGCCTGTAAGGTGACCCAAACAGCATCCCTCCGTAAAATATCAACCCTCTGAATTTTCCGGAAAGCACCCCTATGGAGGGGTGAAACTTTCAAAAAATTCTGTCTCCCGCGGGTTTGATATAATCAATTTTTTTATTGGCGTTGCCTGTAAGGTGGCCCAAACAGCATCCCTCCGAAAAATATCAACCCTCTGAAGTTTCCGGAAAGCACCCCTATCGAGGGGTGAAACTTTCAAAAAATTCTGTCTCCCGCGGGTTTGATATAATCAATTTTTTTATTGGCGTTGCCTGTAAGGTGACCCAAACAGCATCCCTCCGTAAAATATCAACCCTCTGAATTTTCCGGAAAGCACCCCTATCGAGGGTTGAAACTTTCAAAAAATTCTGTCTCCCGCGGGTTTGATATAATCAATTTTTTTATTGGCGTTGCCTGTAAGGTGGCCCAAACAGCATCCCTCCGTAAAATATCAACCCTCTGAATTTTCCGGAAAGCACCCCTATCGAGGGTTGAAACTTTCAAAAAATTCTGTCTCCCGCGGGTTTGATATAATCAATTTTTTTATTGGCGTTGCCTGTAAGGTGGCCCAAACAGCATCCCTCCGAAAAATATCAACCCTCTGAATTTTCCGGAAAGCACCCCTATCGAGGGGTGAAACTTTCAAAAAATTCTGTCTCCCGCGGGTTTGATATAATCAATTTTTTTATTGGCGTTGCCTGTAAGGTGGCCCAAACAGCATCCCTCCGTAAAATATCAACCCTCTGAATTTTCCGGAAAGCACCCCTATCGAGGGTTGAAACTTTCAAAAAATTCTGTCTCCCGCGGGTTTGATATAATCAATTTTTTTATTGGCGTTGCCTGTAAGGTGGCCCAAACAGCATCCCTCCGTAAAATATCAACCCTCTGAATTTTCCGGAAAGCACCCCTATCGAGGGTTGAAACTTTCAAAAAATTCTGTCTCCCGCGGGTTTGATATAATCAATTTTTTTATTGGCGTTGCCTGTAAGGTGGCCCAAACAGCATCCCTCCGAAAAATATCAACCCTCTGAAGTTTCCGGAAAGCACCCCTATCGAGGGGTGAAACTTTCAAAAAATTCTGTCTCCCGCGGGTTTGATATAATCAATTTTTTTATTGGCGTTGCCTGTAAGGTGGCCCAAACAGCATCCCTCCGAAAAATATCAACCCTCTGAATTTTCCGGAAAGCACCCCTATCGAGGGGTGAAACTTTCAAAAAATTCTGTCTCCCGCGGGTTTGATATAATCAATTTTTTTATTGGCGTTGCCTGTAAGGTGGCCCAAACAGCATCCTTCCGAAAAATATCAACCCTCTGAATTTTCCGGAAAGCACCCCTATCGAGGGGTGAAACTTTCAAAAAATTCTGTCTCCCGCGGGTTTGATATAATCAATTTTTTTATTGGCGTTGCCTGTAAGGTGGCCCAAACAGCATCCCTCCGTAAAATATCAACCCTCTGAATTTTCCGGAAAGCACCCCTATCGAGGGTTGAAACTTTCAAAAAATTCTGTCTCCCGCGGGTTTGATATAATCAATTTTTTTATTGGCGTTGCCTGTAAGGTGGCCCAAACAGCATCCCTCCGTAAAATATCAACCCTCTGAATTTTCCGGAAAGCACCCCTATCGAGGGGTGAAACTTTCAAAAAATTCTGTCTCCCGCGGGTTTGATATAATCAATTTTTTTATTGGCGTTGCCTGTAAGGTGGCCCAAACAGCATCCCTCCGAAAAATATCAACCCTCTGAATTTTCCGGAAAGCACCCCTATCGAGGGGTGAAACTTTCAAAAAATTCTGTCTCCCGCGGGTTTGATATAATCAATTTTTTTATTGGCGTTGCCTGTAAGGTGGCCCAAACAGCATCCCTCCGAAAAATATCAACCCTCTGAAGTTTCCGGAAAGCACCCCTATCGAGGGGTGAAACTTTCAAAAAATTCTGTCTCCCGCGGGTTTGATATAATCAATTTTTTTATTGGCGTTGCCTGTAAGGTGACCCAAACAGCATCCCTCCGTAAAATATCAACCCTCAGAATTTTCCGGAAAGCACCCCTATCGAGGGTTGAAACTTTCAAAAAATTCTGTCCCCCGCGGGTTTGATATAATAAATTTTTTTATTGGCGTTGCCTGTAAGGTGGCCCAAACAGCATCCCTCCGTAAAATATCAACCCTCTGAATTTTCCGGAAAGCACCCCTATCGAGGGGTGAAACTTTCAAAAAATTCTGTCTCCCGCGGGTTTGATATAATCAATTTTTTTATTGGCGTTGCCTGTAAGGTGGCCCGAACAGCATCTCTCCGAAAAATATCAACCCTCTAAATTTTCCGGAAAGCACCCCTATCGAGGGGTGAAACTTTCAAAAAATTCTATCTCCCGCGGGTTTGATATAATCAATTTTTTTATTGGCGTTGCCGGTAAGGTGGACCGAACAGCATCTCTCCGAAAAATATCAACCCTCTGAATTTTCCGGAAAGCACCCCTATCGAGGGGTGAAACTTTCAAAAAATTCAATCTCCCGCGGGTTTGATATAATCAAATTTTTTATTGGCGTTTCCTGTAAGGTGGCCCGAACAGCATCTCTCCGAAAAATATCAACCCTCTGAAATTTCCGGAAAGCACCCCTATCGAGGGGTGAAACTTTCAAAAAATTCTATCTCCCGCGGGTTTGATATAATCAATTTTTTTATTGGCGTTGCCTGTAAGGTGGCCCGAACAGCATCTCTCCGAAAAATATCAACCCTCTAAATTTTCCGGAAAGCACCCCTATCGAGGGGTGAAACTTTCAAAAAATTCTATCTCCCGCGGGTTTGATATAATCAATTTTTTTATTGGCGTTGCCTGTAAGGTGGCCCGAACAGCATCTCTCCGAAAAATATCAACCCTCTAAATTTTCCGGAAAGCACCCCTATCGAGGGGTGAAACTTTCAAAAAATTCTATCTCCCGCGGGTTTGATATAATCAATTTTTTTATTGGCGTTGCCTGTAAGGTGGCCCGAACAGCATCTCTCCGAAAAATATCAACCCTCTAAATTTTCCGGAAAGCACCCCTATCGAGGGGTGAAACTTTCAAAAAATTCTATCTCCCGCGGGTTTGATATAATCAATTTTTTTATTGGCGTTGCCGGTAAGGTGGACCGAACAGCATCTCTCCGAAAAATATCAACCCTCTGAATTTTCCGGAAAGCACCCCGATCGAGGGATGAAACTTTCAAAAAATTCTATCTCCCGCGGGTTTGATATAATCAATTTTTTTATTGGCGTTGCCTGTAAGGTGGCCCGAACAGCATCTCTCCGAAAAATATCAACCCTCTGAATTTTCCGGAAAGCACCCCTATCGAGGGGTGAAACTTTCAAAAAATTCTATCTCCCGCGGGTTTGATATAATCAATTTTTTTATTGGCGTTGCCTGTAAGGTGGCCCGACCAGCATCTCCCCAAAAAATGTCAACCCTCTGAATTTTCCGGAAAGCACCCCTATCGAGGGGTGAAACTTTCCAAAAATTCTATCTCCCGCAGGTTTGATATAATCCTTTTTTTTATTTGTGTTTTATGTAAAGTGGCCCGAAGAGCACCTCCCAAAAAAAGGTCAACTCTCGAAAATTGGATAATTTTGACATTCTGGAACACCCCTTAATGGGGGCCTGAACGTTAACGAAAAATGTTCTCTTGTGGTATGCAGATTGCCATCCTTTTATCGTCGTTGTGGAAAGTTGAACCTCAAGGGAGCTTCCATAAAAGATCTCCGATTGGTGCCACTGACCTTAACTAGAATATTTACAGTTTTTAGAAAAAAGCGGATAAAGTTCCGAAATCATTAAAAAAAAATCGTCATCTAGAACATCTATAGTTTCTATTTTATATTAATCAAAATGACGAAAATACAAATTTAAGAGGATGGCCCGCATTTACGAAAAAAGCAACATTTCACGTAAAATTTATGTATAATTTGGCTTAAATAGGTATTTTTTTTTCTAATTTTTCAAAAACACCAAGGTTACAATGTTATTAATATTCCTGCCAAATTGCATCTCAATTGATTTTATAATTCTTTAGCAATCCTGCACGCCAATTTCGAAATTGCAGTTTTGAGAAAAATACGTTTAAAGTTTACATACAATTCGAATTAAATTTCACTACGTCCTTGTGGTGATGATTAATTACTTGAGCAATCTGTTCCAAAGTAATTCAACTATCAATTACAGTAGTAATTGTAATTGTTAGTGGTCAATTTAATTACTTTTTTCACATCTCTGCTTGCCCCTCTACGCTCTTGCTTCGTCCTGCGGCGCGCATCCCAGATCCGAGTGGTGAGGCACAGCGATGATCGGCTGCAACGGTTGATATTTTTCGAATTTTGCTTTGAAACTTTGGGAAACTTAAGTTTGGCGTACAGCTTCCTTTTGATATTTTAATAGATCCATCAAGAGGTTTTTCGGCGACGCGCCACATTCTTCGAGATATCGATTTTTGATAGTTATTTTTTAAACCCCCTCCTACTATATCTATAGCTGTCGGTCTCACTTCTGGCTCTACCTATACAGGGTGCTTAACGCATAGGGCGACACTTTTCTGGGGGATTGGGGAAGTCATTTGCTATTTTTTCCCCCTCAGACCCCGTGTCTTAAGTGTCACAATAAAAGAGATATGATTTTTTTCGTTTTTTCTCCTTCAAATTGCCCGATATTTCGTCTTTAAATCGTCTTAACTTTGTTATTTTTGGTTGTAAAAGCACGTGGTAACTTTTTATTATTAGCACTATCAGACCTAACCCAAACAAACCCAAACAAATTTTTATTTGCAGATTTATATTGCAATGTTCCGAATTATGTGAAAAAATCGTGCGATTTTTTTTTTGACGAAACTGGCCAGAAGATATTGGAGTAAATTAAAAATACTTATTTTTATTGGATCCGCACGATGCAAACTTTAATGCCATGGACGGCCGTACTTAGCCGAAATCACTTTGGTTATTAAATTCGGTTGACAATTTTTTTTGAAAATCGACGCCCAGCCAGTGCAGCCAGATCGTGCGTAAAAGTTACCCCCTCTCTAGTCTCTTACGCGCCCATCACACATCATTGTAGCGCGTGTCCGTGAGCGAGCGACGCTCGACCATCTTCCGAAAGACCCGAGCGCGGTCGAAGTTTCCCGACCGCGCCTTCGGCAGCTACGACGTGTATGGACGCCGAGCACGTTCATGTGCGGCCAAGCCGAAACGAAGGCTTCGAGGGAAAAAGCAAACGGAGCACGACTCGCGGGTGACGTCACCCGACGGCACGCGCGAGGCTCTTAGATGATTTCAATGCATATTTAGCTCTTGATTTTCTGCGTTATTAATGTATACAAAAAAATGTATCGCGCATTCTGATCGCTTATTTTTTCCTTTATACGTTAATTTAAATATAATAATAAATCTAAATTACAACTTATTTATCTTCTCAAATATTGTTTACGCTTTACTCACACCCGTCCTTATGCCAAATAAATTATAATTCATGAAAGTAAGCGGACATATATTTATATTCGTATTATTATATTAATTCTCATGCTTTGATCAAGCGATAAAGCATTATCCCCAAAAAAAAGCCAACCATCCATCCGGCCGCGAGTCGTGAGTACCAGAAAGTGCACATATTCTACAAGCGATGAGATGGTCCCGTTGGTAGCGTTCCTGGCTTCGGTCCGCAGGGACGCGGGATCGTTCCCCGCGCGCACTATTTTTTTTTTAAATTTATTATTACTTTAAATTATTTTTTTATTAGTTATCTTTATTAGTTATTATTATTTTAATTAGTTATCTTTAAGTGACGAATAATTTATCGCGCACTGTGACCGCTTATTTTATTAGTTTGTACGTTAATTTAAATATAATAATAAATCGAAATTACAACTTATTGATCTCCTAAAAAATTGTTTACGCTTTACTCATACCCGTCCATATGTCAAATAAATTGTAATTCATAAAAGTAAGCGGACATATATTTATATTCGTATTATTATATTCATTCTCACACTTTCATCAAGCGATAAAGCATTATCCCTTGATAATACTTTATCGCTTGATGAAAGTATATGAGAATGAATATAATAATACGAATATAAATATATTTTCGCTTACTTTTACGAATAACAATTTATTTGGCATAAGGACGGGTGTGAGTAAAGCGTAAACAAATTTTAGAAGATAAATAAGTTGTAATTTACACTTATTATTATATTTAAATTAACGTACAAGCTAA
Source organism: Ophion costatus (assembly GCA_951751655.1). Lineage (NCBI taxonomy): Eukaryota > Metazoa > Arthropoda > Insecta > Hymenoptera > Ichneumonidae > Ophion > Ophion costatus. Next base: position 3,984 of record CATODD010000070.1, on the reverse strand, counting down.
TAAAATAAGCGGTCACAGTGCGCGATAAATTATTCGACACATAAAGATAACTAATTAAAATAATAATGATAACTAATAAAAACAACTAATCAAATAAGAATTAATAGTGATAATAAATTTGAAAAAAAATACTGAGCGTGGGGAACGGTCCTGCGCCCCTGCGGCCCGAAGCCAGGAACGCTACGAACGGGACCACTCATCGTTTGTAGAATATGTGCACTTTTTGGTACTCACGATTCGCGGCCGGATGGATGGTTGGTTTGTTTTTGGGGATAATGTTTTATCGCTTGATGAAAGTATGAGAATTAATATTATAATACGAATATAAATATATTTCCGCTTAACTTTATGAATTATAATTTATTTGGCATAAGGACGGGTGTGAGTAAAGCGTAAAGAATTTTTTAGAAGATAAGTAAAGCGTAAATAATTTTTTAGAAGATAAATAAGTTGTAATCTAGATTTATTATTATATTTAAATTAACGTATAATGCAATTAAATATTATATTTAAATTAACGTATAATGCAGAGAATCAAGAGCTAAATAAGCATTGAAATCATCTAAAAGCCTCGCGCGTGACGTCACCCTACGGCACGCGCGAGTCGTGCTCAGATTGCTTTGTCCCTCGAAGCCTTCGTTTCGGCTTAGCCGCACATAAACGTGCTCAGCGTCCATGTATTGTCGTAGCTGCCGAAGGCGCGGTCAGGAAACTTCGACCGCGCTCGGGTCTTTCCGAAGATGTCCGAGCGTCGCTCGCTCACGGACACGCGCTACTATGAAGTGCGATGGGCGCGTAAGAGACTAGGAGAGGGGGTAACTTTTACGCGCGATCTGGCTGCACTGTGCCCAGCTACATCACCTTCTTCAAGCCGCAAAACCGTACGTAGTTCCCGTTCAACGTAAACGTATAGTCCAGTCACCTTAGGCCATATTTTACGAAGTTCTATTCAAGAGGCCCACCCACTGGCCAATTTTTGTATAGGTTGTTTGGAACTACAAGAATATAGTCCTGAATTTTCGGACATTTTCGGGGTATATTTCACCAATATAAAATTATTGAAAATTAAAAATGGATATTTTTGAGATCATTTTTTTGGACCGCGTCCTATCGAAAAAAGTTTCGAAAAAAATTTGTTCATCATAACATCCTCTGTAAAAAAGGTCCCGAACAAAAGTGCTTACATTGTTAATTATGCGGTTAATGGCAAATGAAAATGAAAACTCTCCATTTCGTTTTTGCAACCGCAATCGGGTGTTTATTAACATGTCGGTTTGAAACTCGTACATGATGTAAAGGAGCCAGACCCCAAGAGAATCGTGCAAGATTTATCGATCTGCGAGATATAGTTTAGCAACAATCTGCGATCATCGAAAAATCTTTGCCCTTCAATATAATTTCTCGACGAAGGCCCACAGGGTGGAAAAAAATCGAGGAGCTTCGTGTCATCATGCACAAGCGATTTGGAAAAAAAATACGTTTTGTTGAAAATAGATACTGTTTCTTCGCGATTTTAGATTTTTGCTTATAAACAAATAACAATTCTGACCAAACTTGCAAAGATATCTGAAAAATTCTTGGACCATCTAACGCGTTTTTGGAAACAGAACATTTGAAAAAAAAATTTGCAATATTTTGATTACCGCACGAGATATGAATGTTTTTACGTTTGGTCAATTTTCTATTGTTGTAATAAAGATTTTTGCAAAATTCGAGTTCCTCAGCAATCCCTACGCTTCCGGCCATGGGATTCAATGAAATTATTCCCTTTACGAGCAATTATGCCATCACAGGTATCGATGTATTTCGATCGACGGCTCGCCGCCGAGCGCGCGGCGTCGACCGCTCGGCCGGGCGGCGCGGTGGGGATGCCTCCTCTCACTCTACAGCCTGGCGCGAGCGGCTTAGTTAACAAGTATAATAACTTACTTAAAAATGACCGTAAAACAATTTTTTTTTCATTTTACGTGATTTTTTCTTACGAACGCGATGGTGTTCTTGAAAATTATGTTCACCCCATAGCAGCCCCATGACCATGTTTCTTACAAATTTTACATTTAAACATGCTTTAAAATTATTTAACTGTGGATGGGAAAAGGTATCATAAATAAATCACGTAAAATGAAAAAAAAAATTGTTATACGGCCATTTTTAAGTAAGTTATTATATTTGTTAACTAAGCCGCTCGCGCCAGGCTGCGGAGTGAGAGGGGGCATCACCTCCGCGACGGCCGGCCGAGCGGTCGACGCCACGCGCTCAGCGGCAAGCCGTCGATCGAAATACATCGATAACTGTGATGGCATAATTGCTCGTAAAGGGAATAATTTTATTGAATCCCATGGCCGGAAGCGTAGGGATTGCTGAGGAACTCGAATTTTGCAAAAATCTTTATAACAACAATAGAAAATTGAACAAACGTAAAAACATTCATATCTGGTGCGGTAATCAAAAAATTGCAAAATTTTTTTTCAATTCTTCGTTTTCCAAGAACGCGTTAGATGGTCCAAGAATTTTTCAGATGTCTTTGCAAGTTTGGTCAGAATTGTTATTTGTTTATAAGCAAAAATGTAAAATCGCGAAAAAACAGTATCTATTTTCAACAAAACGTATTTTTTTTCCAAATCGCTTGTGCATGACGACACGAAGCTCCTCGATTTTTTTTCCACCCTGTGGCCCTTCGTCCGGAAATTCTATTGGAGGGCAAAGATTTTTCGATGATCGCAGATTGTTGCTAAACTATTCTCGCAGATCGATAAATCTTGCACGATTCTCTTTGGGTTTGGGTCCTTTACATCATGTACGAGTTTCAAACCGATATGTTGATAAACACCCGATTGCGGTTGCAAAAACGAAATGGAGAATTGTCGTTTTCATTTGCCATTAACCACATAATTAACAATGTTAGCACTTTTTTCAGGACCTTTTTTACAGAGGACGTTATTATGAACAAATTTTATTCGAAACTTTCTTCGATAGAACGCGTTCCAAAAAAAAATACCTCAAAAATGTCCATTTTTTAATTTTCAATAATTTTTTATTGCTGAAAAATACCTCGGAAATATCCCAAAACTCAGGACTATATTCTTGTAGGTCCAAACAACCTATAAAAAAAATTGGCCAGAGGGTGGGCCTCTTGAATAGGTCTTATGCTAAGTTGACTGGACTAGTAGACCCGCCTTCAAACACAAAGATAGAAACATACATAAACACACACTTTGGCATGCAGCGCGCTCTCTCCGCCGGTCGTATACATTGTAGTGACATTGGATAATGATGCGTTCTCACTCGTACTCGCACGCTTTGCTACGCGCTCGACGGTGTTGGGTCGAACGCTACCATACTGCTCGTGAGACGCTGGGTTCTCACTACTGCTCGAGCGTCTTTTAAATTTCATTGTCTCACTCTCGCTCGTGCGTCGTGGGCAATTTTCGGCTATCTCCTACTCTTTTCGCGTGGACGAAGAACGACCAAAGCTTTTCGTTTAGCTAGCTGCTTCGCATCGAAGACCGTGCGTTGGAGATCCCCACTCCCCCCTCTCCACACAGCCGCAACGCAGTGGGACTCCGTAACGACTGGCACTCACCCGGCGCTCGGTGCGCCGTTAAGGTTGCTATGGGGTCAAGTCGAAATGCTGCCACCGGGCTAAACATTTTTCGGACGTGTATAACTTCTTTTCCGAGCATCCTGCACCGTTTAGGTATGATGCACAGTACCGTTTTTTAGATAGACATTCTGAAGCTCGACGTATTTCGCGGATCCCATTATATTACGTTTGTGGAAAAGTCTCAATGGTTTTTGAGTGGATTATTAATATCTGCTAAAAAAAAGATGGGGCAAAAAAAATAGGTACATTTCGACTAATTATCCGACTAACCCTTGATACCGTGAAAATGAGGATTCACAGTACCCTTATAAAATTAATAATTTTTTTAATCGCGAACTTATGATCAAGTCAAGCCCGCAAAATGTACTGGTTGCGCAATC
>CATODD010000069.1:12500-13687 GCA_951751655.1 Ophion costatus | reverse complement strand
GCATCTGTATTAATAGTCGCTTTATCAATTTTCCTTGGACGGCCCTGTGCGTATTTTTATAAAATATAAAAGGATTATGGCATAGAAGCATACATCGATTTTTTTTCATTTTCTGTTTGTTCTTTAGGTTGCTATTCGAAGCTTTTTTTACATATTGAAATCGCAAATCTCTAACTCTGAAGATACTATACGTAGAAACGTTCGAGTAAATTTCATAGACTAAATCAGCCGAAGAAAAAACTGAGCAATCGAAAAGAATGCGTTTCCATTGGATTCCGACGACGAAAACTCCAACTCCATAAACGGTTATGATTTAGGAACAATTTTTTTAAATCGTTGAAGTCTCATCCTAAATCTTACTTATAACTAAAGAAGTTAACAGTGTATCCACCATGGTATGGAATTTTCACATGCATAATTTATTATGAGGTTGTTGACTCCGATATAATGAATTCAAAATAAAATTAAGACTGCTTGCGATTCCTATACAATTATTCTTAAATCGTACCACTACGATTACCGAACGGCCTAAATCATTTGCATTTCAAGTAAATAGGTGAATAATTGTACAATTCAAATTACTCAAATATAATACAATTTACAAATAAGTAAATAGTTTACAAAACAATCCTGCGTTAAGGAGGTTGAAGCGATCGAGTTGAGTTAAATGACGATTTGTGATTTTTTTTTCCGTGAACCTTAAAAAAGCAAACGAGGTACAGACGTAATCTGCAGATGCTTATTTTTCATATAATACGCAATTAAAGGGCAAAATTATGCATATATAAATTTTTATTACGTAAATAAAGAAATTGTTGTGCTATTACCAACTTGAAAAAGTATAACATTATCGATGTTTATTACGAACAAAACTGCGCCAGCGATGTTTTATACAACTCGGTATGAAATTTTGAGTCATTTATAATTGTGCCTATCAATATTTATGCCAAGAGTTTCTCTACTATCACCATTGATGAATATTAAGAGTTGCCAAAATACGGGAACGTCGCGGACGTTGAGAATAGTATCAATGCTCTTCATTCGCAGTCGAGATTCGTAATCTTTCATCAAACCTTGATGATTCAATATTGAATATATATGGTTTACGATGGGCACGATGGGTCTTTTTCTAAATATTTACGAAGATTTAGTTTGCGTTAATTCGTTGTAAGAAATGGTGTATCTTG
>CATODD010000069.1:0-7500 GCA_951751655.1 Ophion costatus | reverse complement strand
GTGTGTGTGTGTGTGTGTGTGTGTGTGTGTGTGTGTGTGTGTGTGTGTGTGTGTGTGTGTGTGTGTGTGTGTGTGTGTGTGTGTGTGTGTGTGTGTGTGTGTGTGCCTGCGTGCGTAAGGGTAGTTCAAAAAAAAAATTAATTTTTTTTTCGCGTTTCTCTACGGAAAATGTTACTACGTTATGAAAAAGCAATTCATACCAAAATTAAAAAAAAAGCAATTCATACCAGACTTAAAAAAAAAATTCTCGATTTTTCGTCAATCTTTTTTCTTCATTTGTTTTCTTACTCCAGAACATCATATTACGCCAAAAAAACACGCATACTTGTTACAAGTTCAGTGATGTAAACACCGTGTTCTTGTTCGTCAGGTGGTTGATATCATTTTCACAACTGAATCACACATATCGATTCTTAATGTGCGAATACAAATTGTTTATGGTAAAAAAAAAAATTTGAGTAAACATTGTGTATTTTTACAGAAAAAATTAAATCAATACTCCACATTGGATCATGCACTAACATATTCTGCATCGAGATTTAAAAAATTAATACTCCGATAATCATGAAAAAAAAACATGAAAAAGGCGGTTGAGCACTAACTAAAACATTGTTTACAACCCTAAAATTTTGCAATACTTTCTTTTTCTCATACTTCAATTGTTTGTTGAGAAAAAAAATCGATTTTTTAAAAATACCCTAATATATGTATATATACATATGTTTGTGTGTGTGTGTATTTGTCTTTCGTATTTCGAGAATATAATTATCGCGCGCAAGTAGAATTTCTTCCCGCATTAGCGAGTCACTGCGGCGTTTCAGGCATTCTCGCATGGAGCATTAGAAGGCGAGAATTCTGTGGAGATGCGAGTCGCAAAAAGGAAGGAGGGAAGGAAAAGGCGGGAACGAAGATGGCATATGAGACGTGTGTCGAAACCGACGGACGTGCGGATGGAGAACGCATCTAAACGTAATATATGTGCACACTTCGGGCGCGCATGCATATATGTATGTGTAATGATTTGTGTGTACGATAATCGACCGCGCGAGAGATGAGAAGAGGGCGTATGTGCTAAGGGAATTGCGACAACTTGCGTCTTTTTCGTCTGGCGGACAGTAAGAACGTTCCACGAGTTAGAGATCGTTCGTTTGTTCATTCGCGTCGTCCAAACGTGTCGCCGAGATTTTTCATTCCTGCCACGTACTTTACGGTGTATACATGTACGTACAGACATGCACGCAAGTGTATGTGTGTTTGTTGGTGCGGGAGTGTGGACGCACGAATGTTCGTGAGTTTTATGGACATCGAGCCTAATTCGTTATACTCGAACGTCGATTCGAAACAATGGGGAACGGCCGTTACTTCCCTTGCCATCCGGCAGGCATTGGCGCCCCCGAGCTTCCTATGCAAAGAGAGAGAGAGAGAGAGAGAGAGAGAGAGAGAGAGAGAGAGAGAACTACCGTGGGGGAAGAAGGAGAGGCTCGAAGAGAGAATCTTTTTAACGCTGAAGAAAGGTGACAGTCGTACCTTCGCTGTCGGGCATTAATTTTCAATCGCGAGTCAAGAACAAAAAACTTTCATCATTTTTAGTTCGAAATATTGTGCTTTTTCGAGCTACGCAATGGCTCGTGTCTTTTTTTGCATAATCGAACATTTTGTCGCCCGTGAGTCGAGTTGCTGAAATAAATCGTTCGATTCTTGTGAGTAAAATAATTGATTGTGCGAGAGAAATGATCGCCGAGTGCATGGGAACGCCGCGATCGAGGAGACGCCATCGACCGGATTTCCTCGATCTTTCCGGTGTCAGAAACCGTGAGTCCCAAATCTCGAAGTTATTGCGAACTCTTGGTGTCAACTTTTCTTCACCGGAAATAACGTCACGTCCGTAGGGGGGGGGGGGGGGGGGGGGGGGGAGAACATTGGTACATCTGAGGACATTTTGGGCTCGACATTTTTATTTTGACAACTCAATTTAATTTTCCAGCTGTGTCGAATATTGTTTGAATGCTTTTGGACTCGCTTCTTCAACTATAGTTACAGTTAACATCTTCGGGCGTAATTGTGATGCAAATTAGAAAAAAGAAAGATAAGAATTCTACATTCGAAGTTGAAATAAATTTCCATTAAAAGATAATTTAATAAAACACTATGATTTTTTCTATCGAAACGTTGAAGAAAAAATTCAGAATGTCAAAGTAAAAAGTAATTTGTATGTTACTTTTTTTTAGAATGTTTTATCAAAATAGATTTTTTTTAATATCATACGAATTTGTTAATTTACGGTAGGATGAAGAACGCGGAAGTAATTAGTAGCCTTTCACGGATTACTGTGGAATTTTGGTACATTAAAAGATTCGTCACCCTATCGCCGATCTCACGTTCCATTTGTTATCAGAAAAAAAGCGGAGATGTTTGTACAATATGGTTGACCCTTGGGTCGTTCTTGCCTCACGGTATCATCTTTTTTTCGTGAATTACCGACAGTTTTCCGCACGCAAGACTTGGCGAGAAATCCTCGCCTCACAACGGCGCTTTTGTTGTCTCCTTCTTTTCGTTTGCCACGCGCTATCGTTATCTCTGCCTCTCTAAGGATGTATCGCACGTACATTCCAAGTCAAAACTGTGATTTGATCGGAATTTCAATCGCGACTCGCTAAAAATTCAGATTCAACTTGTTATGAACGTTGGCTCCGAATAATATTAATGCAAAAAGGTATCAACAAATATTTTTAAGAAGCAGGTATTCAACGAATAATAAACAAGCCTAAAATTCGATTTTTTTAAATTCTCCATTGATTTTTACATATACTTGTGAATTTCCACATAAATTTGGCTCTGGAACGTTTTTTTTTTAATTATAAAAAGTAGTTGAACAATTGTAAAAGGTTTATATGTTTTGGGAAAAAGGTTCTCTACTACGGTAAAAATATTTCCAAGTCAAACAAAAAAATGTTTACATGTAAATTTGAGCATAAATGCACAAAGAAAGAGATTAGTTCTTGACCATTTATTTGTTTAAACAGTCTGCTAATCACATTTCGATATTATTATTATTCGCAATAAATGTTCATAATCTTTTGTTAAATTCTGATTTTTTTCGGACCTTTGTCCAGTGACAAAGTAATTCAAATCTGATGAATTAAAACTTTTGGCTGGGAATCCTCAACTCGGTGGGAAGTCTAAACGCAAGCCAGCTATGAAAAAAAATATAATATCACGCACGAATTTATCGATAGCTCAAACCCAAAAAAAAGCATTCGGTCAATTTGCCTATCTAGCGATAACGAATACAAATTGACGGAGCTTCTTCGAGTAACCTTGATTGTGGCTGCAGTCAATGCATAAAAAACCTCGAAGTAGAATGTTTTTTTTTATAGTAAAATGTATTTTTACTCTAAAATAATAACAAATACATATATCTCCTCTTTAAATGTCCCCAAAATGAAATGAGGTTGAAGCTCGTATCATTGGAGTGCAATGAAAATAACTTTTTTTTACTTGCTCAAATTTCTTTTTCATATTTAAGCAACGAAAATTCTTTAACCATTTTCCAATATTCTAATCTCGAGGTCTGCAATGCATATGTGCAAAAAATATTTTACATAGTGAAAAAAAAATTCGTTCATCCATCCAAAATTCAGTTGGTTTAACAAAATGTATCTTTAAATACGTTCAACTTGATTTTTGATTGGCATAACAAAACAGTATAGTTGGTGGTAAAACAGTATAGTGGTGTGAACTGTAGCTTATTTAGCATGTCTGAGCAGCTGTTAAAACAACACAATGTCGAGACAACAAAATGCATTTTGCACATTCAACGATTTCTTTTTCTCAGTGCATTATAATAAAAATGAAGCAATAAAAAGATAAATGTGATTTTCCGTTGCTCTCCAACGATGCAAACTTCAACGCGATCAAATGAAAACCTTGAGTCATCCTTGTTAGATTTGTGAGTAACTTTTAAATTTACAACAATTTCGGCAGGAAATGTTATGTTTGATTATGTTTCAAATAACTGCAAACAAATTCTACGTATAGTTTATTAGTATGATGGTGGAAGTAATGGACCATTTCGTGCTGAAAGGAACCAGACCAAAAATGTAACTAATGTTCCCTTTCTTTATCTTCGATTTGCCACCCCATGAGCAAACCATATATACATACATATATATATTTATATACACGAGTATATATGTCTCACAGGATCTTGAGAAGAACGAATAAATAAACGTGCCCCTTTCGAGAAGCAAAACTGTGGTTTGTATGTGCTTTTTTGACGCCCGAGAATGTATATGGGGCATTTTTGGCCTTTCCGGCAGATCCCTCTCGTGTCCGCCTCTCGCTACTTATTTTATTTTTATTTTTAGATCCTCTAAGACCACACAAGAAGTTGTCTGCTAATTTACAAATTATTCCTAAAAATTCTTCCGACACTTCCGATCAAAATATTAAATGAGATCAAACAGCATCGAATATCATGAAACTCTAAATGAACATTTACAGGGGGGGGGGGTGAACATTTTAATCTTCGGAACCGTTAAAAAAATACATATATTTGTTGGTAAAAATGATCGAACGTTTTCCTAACATAAAGTAAATTGAAAAAATGTTCTCTGTAACTCTGTACTCGAAATGAACAATGAAGAATCGTTTTGCCACGAATTATAAATTATTCAATTCATAACATATCTAATTAGGAGTGCCCGGATTGTTTGATTGAAAATACTTGTTTTTCTGCCGGGGTGTGAAAACTATACGAAGTAAAAAAACTACTTGACTTTGACCCGAAATCAATTGTACACAACGTATATGGGATACGTCACTTCACGCGGGAGATCGTGTCACATACGCCGTTACATTTGTCAGCGATCGATATACGTTGACAGAACGGAGCTCCGCTGTGTATACAGCTCAAATTCTTTTTAATAACTCGAGCCCTCACCACTGTTTAATTTCACATCACACAAACATAGCTCCGGGAATTTCCATCCTCGTTTCTTTCTCGCCCTATACGAATTCGTCCATTAGATTTTCCTTGATTTTTTTTGCTTGTTTCTATTTCAACTCGTATATGCGCGAAACTTTGGTGCACAAATTTATGAGATCAACTGGAATGAATCACGAGTTGGCTCAAGAATTGCAGGACCAAAAGTGCCAGTGTGAATTACAATGTTCAGGAAAAAATGTGACGTTTTAATGGACGAACAGATTCTAATGGACTATACACAAATAAATACAGCTCAAAGGCGGGACAGACCAAAGAATTTGTTACCGAAATAATTACAAACTGTTTGAAAATTTACTGGCACGAAGTTTGCATCGATGGAATGCAACGAAAAATCTTTTCAATTTCTTATTTTCATTACTTATTAACAAAAATTAAAAAATATTTTATTTTTGTTAATAAAAATCGAATAATATGTTATTTTTGTTAATAAAAATCGAATAATATGTTATTTTTGTTAACAAAAATCAAATATTTCATTTTTGTTAATAAGCATAAATAAGTATTTCATTTTTGTTAATAAGCATAAATAAGTATTTAATGAATTAATATTAACAAAAATCAAACAACTAAAGTCAAATATATTAATAGGTCACAAATTCACGTCGCTGATCGTTAAATAAGAATCCTAAAGAATGTTTGTCTGATTTTTACAGCTCATATCTGCCAGAGAAAATTTCTCAAATGAAAAAAAAAATGTTTTCCGTTGCCTGTTAACGATCTGGACTTCAACGTCATCAAAAATTGGCGTTATAATCCAACGATCGTTTTAAGATGGTGTCTTTCGATTGACGCGGCATAATATCAAAGCTTAAATTATTACGGAAATTTCCATCTATGCCTAATATTATTATGAAAGTTCGTAAAATGAAAATAATGCATCCACAACGAAGACTCAAATTAATTAACAAATAGAAGTAACCTAGTTATTTGTATTGCTCACGAAATAGGGTTTTTAAATTTGTGTTTCAAAATAATTATTACCATCGTTGTTACGAAGTGATTAATGTAAAATTTGGTTCATGCCCAACCCCGTTGTCCAGATACCTATCTTCATTGACCTAGTTTACCCTGTTTCGTGTACCTCGACAATACACAAAGATGCGTGTTTTACGATTAGTAGTGCAGGAAAGCCGAACCTTTTTTTTTCATCGCCCCGTCGCTCGTTTCAATTATCCCGCATTTAAGCGACCCTCGGTGGTCACCCGCGGGGTGTGGCACGTCCGCTCCGATCACCTCTCGTTAGTCTGTGAGCTCGCGACTCTCAGCTCGACAACGATTATGACGAGACGAAAAAGAAAGGAGGGCCGAGGAAGCGTAGAAAAAAATCACTGCCGCTACGAGACGAACGCGACTTCAACAAAGCTTATACTTGATTTTTTATTCCACGAATTTTGGGCGAGGATATTATACTCAGTGTGGATTTGGGATGCGTGTCACGATCCTTTTGAAAAAGATACCATTAGGGAACCCATAAAACCATTTGTGTTACTGTGGCAGTTGCATCCTGAATTTCCGACGTTTTTTCTACGTCATTAGCATATTCCTATTGTTCGTTGTAATTTCTTTTCCATGAATGTCTATTTTGATCAGTCGACGTATAGCAGTCTAGTGGGGATAATGCTCCACAATATTATGAGGAAATGAATATTAATTGAAGGAAAGGTAGAAAGCGTCAAAATTATTGTCGTTCAATCTTTTTTGAAAGGGTTTTTCATACTTTTTCAATTTTTTTGTATGCTTATCGAGACAGTATTGTGGAAATTAGGCTTATCGATCGGTCGACATATGGGACAATGGTATTGAATAACGCCCCACCATACTATGAGAAAATAAAAATGAATATTGGAAAAATAGTCAAAAGTGCCAAAATTAGTCATTCAGTCTTTTTTGAAAGTTTTTTTAATTGTTTTTCAATTTTTTTTGTACCCAATTGCTTATCGAGGCAGTATTATGGAAATTAGACATTTACTTATCGATCAGTCAACATATGGGAGAATGGTATTGAATAATGCCCCACAATTTTATGACGAAATGAAAATTAATATTGGAAGAATAGTAAAAGGCGTCAAAATTAGTCATTCGATCTTTTTTTAGAGTGTTTTTCATACTTTTTCATTTTTTTTTACTCAATTGCTTACTGAGGCAGTATTATCGAAGTTAGGCAATTGTTTATCGATCAGTGGACATATCGAGGTATAGTATTGAATAAAGCTCCACATTATATTCATCTTCAATTATTAATTAAATTGAAAACATTCAAAACACACCATTAAAAACATTAAATCGCCACCATCACAAACATAAAACATGCCTCATAATATAGGGCTTTGAAAACACCATCACATGAGGGAATGAAAAATATTGGAAGACAGGTCAGAAGCGCCGGAATTAAATATTATCATTATGTACTTTTTAGAAACGTTTGATATACTTTTTTTTTAACTGTTCATATTCAATGGCTTATTGAGGCAGCAATTGGATACGAAACCAGA
>CATODD010000068.1:0-21301 GCA_951751655.1 Ophion costatus | reverse complement strand
CGTTATTAAAAAGAGAATTAGAAACGCACGAAAAATTAGAAGCCCTGAGTGCTCGTGAATGTGAATTTAGTGATCAAGTGAATAATATGGATGAACCGATCTCATTCATTCATTATGCCCTCGAGGCTATGCAAAACACCCTTTCGACCATGATAAACGAAGTCAGTCGAATCAATAGGGAAATTGGTTCAATTATAAATGGTGAGGGTCAACGACAATTAGGTCCGGTCCCTCACGTAGAACAAAAAAGGATTTATTAAATTTGAAGGGGATCTCGAGTATCCCCGTAAGAACAAAGGGGTCTATAAGCATAATGATCAATGACACCCCCGCGGAATTTCACGTCGTCGATGATTGGTTCCCGATGGACCAACATGCATTACTTGGTACCGAATTTCTTGCTGAAAATAAAGCTCTCGTAGATTGGAGACATGAACAAATAACTTGGGGAAATCAAAGAATCCCGTTTAAAAGTAAACAAACTATTTCGATTCCAAAACGATCCAAAACGGTCTGTTACGTCAAAGTAAGTAATCCCAAAATTAAAGAAGGATATATTCCGATGCTCTACTTGGGAGAAGGGATCTTTTTTGGCGAGGCAGTCGTTACGATCAAGAATGGTATCGCTTATCTTATTGCGCACAATTCAACCGATGATAATTTGTTACTGACTATACCAACGGTAGTAGTCGAAGAATTTAGGTGCAAAGGCACGAAAAGTGGTTCCCTCACTCCGGACGACCAAAAGGCGTTTCAGGAAGAGGATAGGACCGAAGGTGAAAATAATTTCCTCACTCCGGACGACCAAATGGCGTTTCAGGAAGAGGATAAGAATCAAAAGGGTTCCCTCACTCCGGACGACCAAAAGGCGTTTCAGGAAGAGGATAGGACCCGATGTGAAAATAATTTCCTCACTCCGGACGACCAAATGGCGTTTCAGGAAGAGGATAAAAATCAAAAGGGTTCCCTCACTCCGGACGACCAAAAGGCGTTTCAGGAAGAGGATAGGACCCGATGTGAAAATAATTCCCTCACTCCGGACGACCAAAAGGCGTTTCAGGAAGAGGAGAAAAGTTTAATTGTTCCCCACCCGGACGACCAAAAGGCGTCTCGGGAAGAGGGTATATTACGGTTTGAAATTGCGCGCAACAAAAAAGTTTTAAAAGTTGAAAAGAAAGATAAAGTAAAAGAAATTCGCGACTTACTCCGTCTCAACCATCTAAACGATGAAGAACGGTCAAGCGTAGATGAAATTATAAGCGAGAATTCGGACCTATTTCATTTGCCAGGAAAAGTCCTAGGCTTTACAGATAAAATCGAGCATAAGATAACGACGAACGATGATCTACCAGTTTTCACGCGGCAGTATAGATTTCCGCCCGTTCATAAAGATGAAATTACAAAACAAGTTAAAGAACTAATCGAAGGGGAAGTAATAAAACCATCAAACTCTCCGTATAGCTCGCCTCTGTGGATCGTTCCCAAAAAGGCGGACTCACAAGGAAATCCAAAGTGGCGCATGGTCATTGATTATAGGAACTTGAACGAAAAGACAATTGGCGATGCTTATCCATTACCTCAAATAACCGAAATTCTCGACCAATTGGGTAATGCGAAATATTTTTCAGTATTCGACCTGGCCAGCGGTTTCCATCAAATTAAAGTACATCCAGATGATTCTCACAAGACAGCATTTGCTACACCATTCGGTCACTACGAGTTCGACCGAATGCCGTTTGGTTTAAAAAACGCTCCGGCGACATTTCAAAGATTAATGGATCGAGTCTTAACAGGCCTTCAAGGCATCGAGCTGTTTGTTTATTTGGACGACATCGTCATTTATGCAAAGACACTAGCTGAACACGAAAATAAATTCAACAAACTTGCGAAAAAATTAAGGCAAGCCAACTTAAAATTACAACCAGACAAGTGTGAATTTTTAAGACGAGAAGTGGCATATTTGGGTCACATCATAAGCGAGGACGGAGTTAAACCCGATCCCAAAAAATTGGAGGCTCTACAGGGATACCCTAGGCCTACCACTCCGAAAAAAATAAAACAATTTTTAGGACTTGCAGGTTATTACCGCAGGTTCATCGAAAATTTTTCAGGCATTGCAAAGCCACTCACGAATTTATTAAAAAAGGGATCGACCTTCAAATGGACCGAATCTCATCAAAAAGCCTTTGATACGCTTATCGAGGCGTTATGTAAAGAACCTATTCTTCAATATCCGGATTTCACAAAACCATTCATCATAACAACGGACGCATCCGATCACGCCATTGGCGGAATTTTGAGCCAAGGCGAAATTGGTAAAGATAAGCCCGTTAGTTACACCTCTCGAACTCTTGGAAAACACGAAGTAAATTACTCAGTGATCGAGAAGGAATTATTGGCTATCATTTATTGTGTAAATCATTTCAGACCTTATGTCTACGGCCGTGAGTTCTTGTTGGTAACGGATCACAAGCCGCTCGTATGGCTTCACTCCGTAAAAGACCCGGCTAATCGTCTTGTGCATTGGCGCCTTAGCCTTGCAAATTATACTTATAAAATTGTATACAAACCAGGAAGGGTAAACAGCAATGCTGACGCCCTTTCCCGGAACCCGCCAGTAAAAAATCAGACTGTGCTCATGGTAAAGCATACGCCATGTAAAAGAAAATCCGAATTGCCTATCGTTGGCCCAAGTCGGGCAAAAATTGGTAAACCGACTCCTAGCGGAAACAACGATTCGGACTCGGACGAAAGATTGTTCGATCCACCGGCTGGAAGAAATCCAGCTAAAAAACGAAAACCCACCTTAAATCCTGAGCCGGATACGGAGGAAATCCCCGATCCATCGGACGGTAACCAAAGGAAAAATCCACCTGAAAAAAGGAAAAGGTTAGCCGACTCCGCGGACGAGGACGATTTCCTCGGTTTCCGAAATTTCCCGACAATTTCGCAAACGTCTGGCAAAACGCCTCGTCGTTGGGAAAAAGAAAAAGAAATTCCGAAAACCCGGAACCTGGAAGAACCGCCTTCCCATCCTCAATCCGTCGAACCTGTGGAGGAAACAACCTTGCACACGTCTATTCTGGACGCAAGTCCAGACGACGGAATCGCGGAAAATTTTGAAATAACGCAACTTTTAGAAGATCGAGAAATAGCCCCATTTCCTGAGGATTCCGTCATTACGGAACCGTCAGAACATGGAGAAAACATTGAGAATATCGAGGATCTCACCGAAAGCTCAGGCGACTCAGACGACGACTCTGTAAATAGCGACATATTTGATAATGAAATCCCCGAGTATACATTACCAAGGGTAACCAGTGGAGTCCAAGGTAGGCTCACCATACGCGAAACGCGTGACAAATTGTCCATGTTCAAAGACAATCTCGTCGTCTTTGTCACCACTTCCGGGAGACCAATCGATGATGGAGCAAAAGACCTCCAAACTCAAAATATGTTTCCCAAAATCGAGGAAACCACGTATTTACGACTTAAGGTAATAAATGAAAATTCAAGATGCATACTAGCTATACCGTTATTGGCTAATGTACACGAAAATCTTTTGATCGAGGACCTTGAGGAAGCCCTCGACTCCTTGAAAAATTTTGTCCGCGAAACATCTACGAAATTAATTCATGTCGCGAAAACAAACTCAATCGGAAATGTACAATGGAACGAAATAAAAAATCTTTTGATACAAGCGCTAGGCAACGACGAAGTTACGTTGACTATCTGTAAATAACATCGCAAGGTGGCCATAAACGTGGTCCCTGTCCTGAAGATGGGAACCAGTCCACGACGACCACCCAGGGCTGACGCCCAAAGTGCCCTTTGGCACCCCAATCAAGAAGACGCCTATCGACATCAGCGAAGCGTACTTGGTTACAGGATGACGTGGAAAATTTACCTTGCCGTCCTGTTTTGCATCCGCCCAACTGCCGGTCTTGTCGGATACGATTGTGGCGGACCATCTCTAAACGTATCAACCATCTCCTTGGGAACCATTGGCGAATGCGACATCCCTTTGGTCGATCCGATACCGACACCAGTGAAGATTCAACTCCTGCAGCTTTCGGAGTTCTCGTCAACTGGCGTAATCCAATGTAAGGTCGAAATCGACCGGACAATTTACTACTGTGGGATGAGTTCTCACAACTCCATTGTACATAATGGACGCCAAATTTACCTGCACGAAGTCGATCAACGATCGTGCCGGAAAATTCACGAAACAGGGCTACTACAAGTAGGCCTGACAGCAATAATTTCCGGGATCCGGAAAAACAGCACCACAACTCGGGGCGTGACCCTAGCCGGATCTCTTGATAACCAGGGGAAATGCTCCGGCACACAATATAACGATCCTTTCGGCGCTTGGGACAACGTAGTCGTCCAAGCCTCAGTGAGGATCACTCTTACCAGCTACGAAGCAACGGTCAACTTGGCGACCAACAAAATAATCCTTCGATCAGGAACCCATTGCCAATTATCGGATGGTACCTGCTTCGACATCGAGGGCAACGCCGTATTCTGGAAAACGGAACCAGAAGATACCTGCGCGTTTAATAGATACGACGTACTATTCGAGGGTACAGCTACCAAATTAAGGACTTTCGACAACTCTCACCAAGTACCGGACGTCTACACGCTGACTACCCAGGATACTACCTTCGCGCTAGCCGCAAAATCTGAAAAACATGTTTGCGGCTATACTCTTGTGCGAACGGAACATCCGAAATTGTACGTTCTGGAAATTCAAAATCACGAATCTTTCGCTACGCGGAAAAAGGTGCTTGTTAGTAACCTCGACATATTCGCGTACGTGAACTCGA
This sequence comes from Ophion costatus, assembly GCA_951751655.1. NCBI lineage: Eukaryota > Metazoa > Arthropoda > Insecta > Hymenoptera > Ichneumonidae > Ophion > Ophion costatus. The sequence goes on along the minus strand of CATODD010000068.1, from coordinate 16,472 downwards.
AGTTTATCTACGTCGAAAAGCATATTAAGGCGCAAATAAAAACGCTGTACAAGGACATTCTCACACAACGATGCAATCTGGAAAGACAAATGCTACAAAACGCTCTCTCAACGGCTTCCATCCTACCCGGAAAATTCGCCCGGGCCGTCATGAAAGCCCCGGGATACATGGCCGTCATTGCAGGAGAGGTAGCACACATCGTCAAGTGCACACCTGTGGAATGCACCCTTCGTCGCACGGACGAATGTTACAACGAACTTCCCGTCACGTTCCGGAACCAATCATTCTTCCTGTCCACAATCTCAAGGACACTTATCCGGACGGGAACACATATCGAGTGCAACCCCATGCTGCCTGCCGAATATTGGATCGACGGCACTTGGTATCGGTTCACACCACATCCAGTCGAGGTACCGCCTCCTGGACAACTACATCCCGCTTCCATGCCTACCTGGGGATACAACCCTATTGGAAATTTGGCATCCAGCGGAATTTATTCTGACCACGAGATCAACCAGCTGAGGGACAGGATCATGTTCCCCGCTGAAAAACCAGCATTACTCAACAACATCGCAAGGGGTTTCGCAGGACACGACGTACCCCCGGGAAGCGTTTCCCTCAAGACACTGATGGACGAGGACGCTCTCCAACACGTGGCTGATGGAGTAATGCACAAAATCTGGGGTGGTTTCGAAAAATTCGGGATCATCAGTGCGGGACTGTTCGGGGTCCTCGCAATCCTCACCATCATCAAGGCGATCATCGATACTTGCATCCATGGATATACACTCCACACTCTGTACGGATGGAGTTTCGCCCTTCTAGGAGCCATCTGGAATTCGGTGACAAGCCTCCTAATTAGCAGAGCTCACCATGCTGATCAACGGTCGTCGAAGATTACCAACGACGAACCTCTGGAGCTGGTGTCCATCAATGACAATCGCGACCATCCGACGACGTCGAGGCGTTTGTCGGGCGTCGACCACGGACTCTTGGAGCGGCTCAACGCCGGTCCTCAGCAAAGCTGAAGCATTGCTTCAGACTTTTAGGGGGGAGGTGTTACGTCCTAGCACTCTCGCCCTCCAAATATTAATATCTGGTACGAATTGTAATAATTATTAAGATTTTTTCCTCGCGCTAAACGCGCTCATTTATGTTTATCTTGGGTACATATTAATCAGAACGACCCATATATGGTCGATTTCACTTAGAAACCCCGTTATATCAAATATTCGTAAATATATCTTTAAATTTAGCACGCGTATATCTACCCGTATACTTTAGGGACAAACAGTTCCCATAATAACGTTACCGCTAAGCCTACCCGTAACTTCAGGGACGAGCACATGGGTGCTCGGATTAACGTTACAAATAGTCTCATATATACGTACATATCTGTTTGCCTGTACACTTCTGGGACGCGCACATGGGTCCCCGGAGTACCATACTATAATGTCTCATATATACATACATATACACGTACCTGCATGCTTTAGGGACATATACGAGAGTCCCTGGAGTACCTCCTATAATAATTCCGCATGTCTATTTCCATGCATACTTTAGGGACACAAGTCCTCGAACTAACTTTGATGAATATATATATATATACATACTCTAGGACCTCAGAGTCCCCATATACCATTCGTATACTCATATGCATACTTCGAAGGCATTAGTCCTCGGAATAACTTTAGTGAATATCTATACATGTATACATATATATATACATATACGTACGCCATACGCTTCAGGGACATATAGCCGAGTCCCGGGGCAATAATTAATACATATCTACTTCCATGCACACTTCGGGGACATAAGTCCTCAAAGTGACACGCATAAATATACATATATATATATATATTCGGTAAACTCCCGGGACATCCAAGAGAGTCTCCGGAGTACAAATAATAATATTAATATCTATACTTACATGTATATTTCAGGGACATTCACGAGTCCCCGAACTAGTATCCAACATATATATGTATATTCGTGTTGACCATAATGCAATGGTCCTAGAAATAAGAAATATTGTTATATCTATATAATGTATATATCGGGGACGCGAGAGTCCTCGAATAACCCGCGAGACTGTTCCCAAGCGGTCAGCTTCATCGCGAGTTTTCTCACAGACCTCCTCGGAGCTTGGTCACCACGTAGTCAGCACATCCTGCCGATAACGAAAAATATTCATTTCATTGCTCGTGTACAACTCGAGAAAAATAACGTTATCAGTGCTAATATTCGGTTACATGGGGACCGAGCTCGAGAGCGAGGGTAATGACGCCAAGCCCTTTGTCTCCGAGACAAAGAGGGCGAGGATACATATTGCGCTCCGAGAGCTGGCCAGTCAGTTCCGTCCGGTCTCTCCAACAGAGCGCATCGCAGAGTCGACGCTCTGAAAACCGGTACATTTATTATATTTTATTTCTTTTCGAGTTTACCCCGGTCTCTTCGTCAGTGTAACTATAAGTCTCTGTAAAACCGGTATTAATTCTTTTAATCGTAATAAAAATAAAAGGAAACATAACAAGTCAAACACTGCAACAAATAAATTTACAAAACATATATTATTGTCTTTATTGAATGTAACTACGTTTAGTCACGTGTAAAATACACAATTATTTATCTCACGTTCGTTTTCTTCGCGCTATTTAAATCACGCAAAATACGGTGACCGCGCAAAAGTGTAACATTTTCCGAGCAAATAATTAAAATACATTTGTCTCTCGTTCTTGCGTGAAAACACGCAACGAACAAATCATCGTAGTGCATTTCTTTCTCTCTTTCTCTCTTCCTCTCACTCACGCCATTCTTCCTAACAAACATATTCGTCTCACTCATAAAATTATACCTGTCCAAAATTGGACAAATCTCGATGTGCTTTTTCATGAGGCTTGGGAAAGCTGACGCACGAACACGCTACATCCGCTGACTCGCCGTTATCGGGCAGGTTAGCGACTGGCACGGTTAACCCGGTGCTTAGTGTTCGGACGTCGATTTCCCTCGACCTTTATATTTGTATTCGCGGCTGGCCGCCAATCGCCGTAACCGGGCGGAGGTGGGCCAGACGTAGCGAGTCGGCGGTGCCGTAATCTGGCACGCATTAGCCTCGCTCAGCGTACCAAATTTCATTTTATACTAATCTGTACCTATGCGTTAGACGAATACGTTTCCCGATACATTCGCTGATCAAATAGAGAACCTCATCCGTCCAAAAGTGGACCTATTAACAGGTATTTTCCGAGGATTTCGGAAGGTTTGCCGCACGAACACGCCACACGCGCCGACCCGCCGTAATACGGTAGGTCAGCGACTGGCACGGTCACACCGGTGCTTAGTGTTCGGGCGTCGGCTTCCGTTATTCTCAACGTTTGTTCTCGCGGCTGGCCGCCAATCGCCGTAACCGGGCGGAGGTGGAGCCAGACGTGGTGAGTCGACGGTGCCGAAACCTGGCACGTCTTGCACTCACCCAGCGGTTCAAACAATTATAAAATCTATACATTTATGTTCATATTTCGACGCGAATGTATCCCTCATAAATTAATCCAGTCCTCGTAGTCCCCGACTGCTCCCAAAAACATCGGCATCACCGGGCCATCGCATTCGGACGATCACCGGGCACCCGTCTGGGCAACGACAGGTCGGGTCGAGCTGGAACATCTTTGCGATTCCTGGACAAATTCGGTCACACGGTCGAGTAGTTTTTACCCGCTACGCACCGCCGCTCTATCTCACCCAGGTAAGAACAATTTCACGCTACTTTCTTATTTGCTTACCTGTCGCTCATGCGTCAAATTATACACCAACGACTTTACCAAGCGCCTATCCCAAGTGGGCACATTCCCGCTTAAACGTGGCGCTTTTCTTCTCCGACGGTAACTTACCGTCACATAAGTCACATACGACTTAATTAATTATAATCCGTACGTTCGTGGCACACTTCCCATTCGTAGATTCATATCCTAAAAGGTAAATAAAAAACGATTAATTATTCGTGTTAAAAATGGGACCCACGACGTAACAGTGCCATTATAATACATTTAACAATATTATTAATTGAAATAAATAATACATACTTAAAACAATCTTACGCACAAATAATAAATATTAGCCACTTAATATCAGCATTATAAATAATCCGCAAATGTATTATTCAAAGCGCATAATAGTAAAGAATTTATTCACAATATAATATTTCAAGGAACAAACGTTCAATAAATAAATTAAGGAATAAATGCGACTTCACGTACGCCATGTGCTTTGATGTAATCCTAAATAAATACGCATTTATATATATATATATATATATATATTCTTATACCGTTCTTCGTAGCAACTTAATAATAATTATATTTCAATAATTATTACACGCGACCTTTACACATGTATAGAAACATTATACAGTCTGGAATTATTATGTTATCTAATTCACGGTACTCAATATTTATGCATCTTAAATAACAATAATAATAATTCAGAAATACATTACCTTTATTTTGTAACAAGTAAAATATTATACCGAGTCCGATTCCGCGATGCACATGAAGGAGAAAAATAAAATGACGATCAGATTTGTATAAACTCATAATCTTTAACAAATGTTATAACAAATTGTTAAACTAACGATAAATTAAAATATTAATTTATCGTCAGTTAAATCATCAATACTTACCTGTAAACATTCTTAAAATTAATGCATTCATATGTTGTAACGTTAATTAAACGATAAATTAATAATTATTAATTTATCGTCGAATTCTCGACTTAATGCTATAAGAGCGAGCGAGACGGGACATCGGCGTCGGCGACTCCACTCTACGGCGCATGCGCTCCGCGCCCCCTCCAGCGCTGAGTGAATAAAAGCCGGGCCCTCCGCCGCTCGGCAGTTCTCCGGTCTCTCCACCAGTCAGTTGCGCTTCTCCGCTCGTCGTGCTCGCGTCGGACCCGCACGCTGGAAAATCGGAACATTTTTTATCGAACATTCTTACTGAATATCTTTTTCCTTATTGAACATTTTTATTGTAACTTTCGAATCTGAAGTTATACCAAGTTTCGTCGTGTTGCAACATCGTCAAGTTGCTTGTAATTAGTTAATTCTTACGCATTTCATTAAAAGATTGTAACAATATATTTTATAGTTTATACATGTTTTAAAGCCAGTGTACAATTATTTCGTGATCCTTCTCTCCTAATTAACCTCACCGCGTGTCTCTTGGCATCTTGCAACTTTTTCTCTCTATTCATTCAATTAAATTCCTTTATTTTTATTCTTAACCGTGAAACCGCTTTATCGAACGGATACCCTTCAAAAGAAGTTCCTCACCTCAAAATCGAGCATTCTGTGCACTGAATTTATTCGATACTGCACGCTTGTGAGATTTCCCTTCTCTCCCCAATTGTGTCCAGGGAATGGCATGTGGACCAGGACACGATTGTACCCTATAATCACAAGATAAAGATCAATGAATCGGTTTCCTGTTTTTGAATAAATACTAAATAGCCTCGATTCTATTCTACCAATTTTTATATTTGCCATGCCAAGAAGACGTGCCGGCGCTCATTATCAAATTCGTCGCGCTGTGGCCAAGCTTCACCAGAAGCCCGCCCCAAAAACCCGTGGCAACAATATCTCGGTGATAAACCAATTGTGTAAAAAGGAATCCGCTAAGTTTTCGTTGAAACCTCGCGTAGTATCGAACATCGCGGTAAACATTAAAGTTTTCATCATAAATAACGGTGACATTCGTCTCGTTACTCCGCGTGTTCCATCCGACGGTTCCGAGGTTTCCACCGTCGTCGCATCAGCTGAGTTCGGAATCATCACCATCGACTAGGTCTTCCGCCGTCAACGTCGTTTTCCATTCATCCCATGAGCTCGTCTCCACGGTCGGACAACCAGGGTTCATCACGACCGATCGTCGTCGTCAACATCCCGTCCAACCAGGAGCTCTTCCTTGTCGACTCTCGCGGGTTCATCCGTGTCGTCCATACTCCGTCAAATACACCCGCTACGCACCGCCGCTCGTAGGGTAAGTCGCATGTTCACGTTACCATCCTTTACTTTTTTTGACTGCCCTATTCTCGCGAGTGATATATATATATATATACATATACGTACCGGTCAAATCGTGGCTGATCCTCATCCCTGTTGGGCGCATTCCCGACTAAAGGCAGGATCTCAAGGCTGGCGTCCGTTTTCCTGAAATTAAAAGAAGTAATATTAAATTAGACATTAAACGTAGATTCAACCCCTCAGATTAAATCGCGTATTTTTCCCTTATATATATATTTTTGTTAATAACAAAAACCCGGACGTAACAGGATAAAATTTTTGGTGGCAGCGGTGGGATACCAAAGTCACATTTGACCAAATAAATTTAACTTCTATAATTTAAATCTCTTGTAAATTTTCAAAATGTCTACCACTAAATCACAAGCTCGTGCTTTAAACGAGGAGGAATTGCGTATCCTCCACGAACAAATCGATCGAAAACGCGAACTTTTGCAAGAACAAGAACAAGCCCTCCATGAAAAAAATATTGAAACAAAAGAAAGAATTGAGGCCCTTCAGGCCCTTCAAGACAGACAAAGTCAAAATATTCCCGGAATATCGGATTTCTCCGATACTCAAGAACAATTTTCTACCCTCCAAAAGGCACTGTCACAAATAATATCGCGATTCGGAGACTTGCAATCCGAAGTACGTGAAATGAAAAACGAAGGGCGTTGCTCGCCGCATCGCCAATCTCCACTCCCTGAACATCGTAGCTTTAACGATGAACGTGGCGTTGAGAATTTCCCAAGAAACCCAAATTTAAAATTCAAGGACGCTTTAGAATCAGTCCCCACATTCAACGGGTATAATATCCCCGTCCTACGGTTTATTCGATCATGTAAGAGGGCTAGAGAAATGTTCTCCCCTCACCTCGAACCAAGTCTCACACAGCTATTGCGCAATAAATTAAAAGGACATGCCGCAACGGCTTTGGAAGATTATAATTTTGACAACGTCACTGATTTTGCGGACCGTCTCAAAACTCTTTTTGGAGCCGCGAAAACCCTCAATGAATTCCGGGGCGAACTCGGGAATATCTCGAAAGGAAAAACCGAACACATCATCGATTATATCAGCCGCGTAAAGGATCTTCACACTGCAATCTACGAAGCCGAGGTAGATAACCACGGCCCCATTCGTTCAAATCATCACAACACATTAAATAACGACACTCTCGATTGTTTCATTAAGGGGCTTCCCCCCGATTTTCGCATGAGATTAAAAATCGAAAATTTCCGCGATCTAGAAGACGCGTTTACAAAGGCCGTTAAAGTCGAAAAGGACATGGAGCGCGACCGCGCTCATTTTAAGGACAACCACGCGGAAATCAAACCCAGCGTTGTCCCCGTCAAAACGTTCTCCCCTTCAGGGAAAACGACTTGCTCTCATTGCGCTCGACCTCACCCGTCGGAAAATTGCTGGCAAAAGTTTCCCGAAAAGAGGCCCGCGCACATACCCGCGTATAACAACGAACGAAACGCGAATAATAATAATAATAATAACAGTGCTAACAACGGACCGCGTGCCAACAATGATCGTGAAAATAATAGGCCGCGCCCTCCGTGTAATTATTGCCAGAAACTGGGTCATTCCGAGGCCATGTGCTATCGGAAGCAAAATGACGATCGGGCTAAACAAAACTCCGATCCAAAAAACTCGAACAACCGTCCCATGGACAGGGCCTCCCCACGGGACGATCATCGCCAGGAGCGCCCGATACGAATTATCGACGCCGAACAGTGCGAACCGTCCGGGTCCTCCTAGGCAACTCGGGAACTACCCCCTCGGTATTTATGGATTGCCCAAAATTAGCCGGTCCAACAGAATTTTTGATCGACTCGGGCGCCGAGGTAAATTTGGTGAAAAACATAGTCGTGAACACCTTTATCGACAATTACGAAATTTTAAAATTAATCGGAATTTCGCCGACACCTGTGAAAACTTTGGGATCCGTAGTATGAATGGTGAGTGATACTCCCGTCAAATTTCACGTAGTAGACGACTGGTTTCCTATCGAGCAACACGCTCTTCTGGGAATCGAATTTTTGGCCGGAAACAAGGCCCTTGTCGACTGGAAACAGGAACAACTGAGTTTTGGTGATCAAGTAATTCCTTTCATTTCAAAAAATACAATATCTATTCCCAAACGTTCAAAGGTTGTATGCTATGTCAAAATAAACAATCCCGAAGTTAAAGAAGGGTATATCCCGAGGCTCCATTTTGGAGAAGGGATTTTTATTGGCGAAGCACTCGTGACGATTAAGAATGGAATTGCACATTTAATGGCTCATAATGCCACCGAAGATAATCTTTGTATGGAAATTCCGTATGTAACTGCCCAGGAGTTCAGTTATAAAGGTTCTACGGATACTGATTCAACCACTGTGGCCCCGGTAGCTCGGAAAGAGCCGGAGGAAAACGAAGCTGGTCCTTTGATTTCTCTTTCTTTTCCCGAAAAAATTATGTCGGAGGAAGAGACTTTTGATTTTTTTGCCCTCAGAAAGAGGGTATTGGTAGCTGAAAAAAGGGATAACCTAGAGGAAGTTTTGTCTCTATTGCGCCTTGATCACCTTAATGAAGAAGAACGTGAAAATGTAAACTCAAGTATTAAAGAAAATTTGGATTTGTTCTACATCCCGGGTTCTCCTCTCGGCTCTACCAACGCTATAAATCACCGAATAATTACAACGGACGACCAACCCGTTTTCACGCGTCAATATCGATTCCCTCCCGTTCACAAGGAGGAAATCACGAAACAAGTAAACGATTTAATAACAGGGGACATTATCCAACCGTCAACCTCCCCTTATAGTTCACCCCTCTGGATCGTGCCAAAGAAAGCCGATTCCCAAGGGAACAAACGATGGCGGATGGTCATTGACTACCGCAACCTCAATGAGAAAACAATTGGGGATGCTTACCCCCTCCCGCAAATTTCGGAAATATTAGATCAGTTGGGAAACGCGAAATATTTTTCCGTATTTGATTTAGCTAGCGGGTTCCACCAAATCAAGGTGCACCCTGACGACGCACACAAAACAGCTTTCTCGACCCCTTTCGGTCACTATCAGTTTAATCGTATGCCATTCGGGCTCAAAAATGCGCCCGCCACATTCCAGCGCTTAATGGACCAGGTTCTTACCGGTCTACAAGGCAACGAGTTGTTCGTGTACCTTGACGACATCGTCATTTACGCACGAACCTTAGACGAACACGCAAAAAAATTCAATAAACTTGCAAAAAGATTGAGGCAAGCGAACCTCAAATTACAACCCGACAAGTGCGAATTTTTGAGGCGTGAAGTGGCCTATCTCGGCCATGTTATTAGCGAAAACGGAGTAAAACTTGACCCAAAGAAACTCGAAGCTCTTAAAAACTATCCCAGACCAACCACACCGAAGAAAATCAAACAATTTTTAGGTCTCGCGGGATATTACCGTCGCTTTATTGAAAATTTTTCCGGGATCGCAAAACCACTAACGTTACTATTGAAAAAGGAATCTCATTTTAAATGGACTGATGCTCAAGAGAAAGCATTTACAACGCTTCGCGATGCCCTCTGCAAAGAACCGGTACTCCAGTACCCAGATTTTGCGAAGCCGTTTGTCATCACGACCGACGCATCAGATATCGCAGTCGGGGGCGTCCTTAGCCAAGGGGAAATCGGCAAGGATCGACCCATCAGTTACGCTTCACGTACACTGAATAAACATGAACTCAACTACTCGACAATTGAAAAGGAACTCCTTGCCATTCTGTACTGCGTGAATCATTTCAGACCTTATGTCTATGGGCAAGAGTTCATACTGGTCACCGATCACAAGCCCCTCGTGTGGCTTCACTCGGTAAAGGACCCGGCCAACAGGCTGGTCCACTGGCGACTTAGTCTCGCAAACTACACCTACAAGATTATTTACAAACCGGGAAAAGCAAACAGCAACGCTGACGCTTTATCTCGGAACCCGCCTAATCAAAAAACAATTTTTATGACAAAACATTCACCAAGCAAAAACGTCTCTTCGGACGATGAAAGAATTTTCTCTCCAGCCAAAAAAAGGAAGAAAAAACATATAGAAACAAAAGCTCACACGAGCACTGCTCCAAAAAGGCTATCATTAGATTCAATGTCAGACGACAATTTCCGAGGCTTCAATACTCAAGAACAATTGCAATCAAACGAAAGAGCAAAACGAAACTTACCTGTTGAACGAATGGATGTGGAGGAACTTTCCAGTGTACCCCCTCCCCTCCTTTCTCCGGGAACTCTTCCGGGTGGCACGCTAGATTTCCCTCCGGAACTCGACCTCGCTGTTCCACCCGATCTCCCATCAAATCCATCCTTGGATCGTTTTTCGGTCTCCCCCTTCAGGGAAGACCAACCTGAAAAAGAAAATGAAAACGACAAAGAAAATTCAAACGATAACGAAGGTATACCCGAAAGTGATGACGAGTCAGACGACGATTCCGAACAAAGTGACCTAATTGAGAATGAAAACGCTCAATTCAAAATTAGCGAGGAAAATCGCCATTTATCTAACGCATTAAAAATTGTAGAGACACGCGATAGATTGCATATGCAAAAAGGTAATTACGTCGTCTTCGTAACCACGACCGGGCAACCACTTGACGAAGGTGCTAAGGACCTCCAAGAACAAAACGTCTTCCCTAAATTAGAGGAGTTGGCGTACCTGCGGGTAAAATTTAAAATTGTAAAAACAAAGCAGATAATTGCACTGCCCATTCTAGGCAGTATCCACGATAATCTCGAGACCTTGGATCTCCAGGAAATTTGCGATTCCCTGAGGGACGCGATTCGCGAGTTGTGCCTTAAAGAAGTTTGCATTGCTAAAACGCCCTTCATCGGTAACGTGCCGTGGGCGGAAATTAAAAGTATTTTGTACGAAACGCTTCGCGAAGAAAATATCTCGCTTGTAATCTGCAATCAATTGGTTCAAATCCCTCCCGAGGAAAATCGGCTGGAAATTATTAAAGAAAAACACGACTCGTTAATCGGCGGTCACAAAGGCGTAAGCAAAACGTATAAGCGTATCCGAGAATACTATTACTGGAAAAATATGAAGGTCCAGATTCAGGAATATATTCAACAATGTCGAAATTGTCAACTCAAAAAATTGGTCCGGGTAAAAACTAAACAACCCATGATACTCACTGATACACCTGGGGCCGCGTTCGATAAGATCGCCATGGACGTGGTAGGACCCCTCCCTTTGACGAAAATCGGTAATCAATATATACTAACGCTCCAAGACCTTCTCACGAAATATTCGTTGGCTATTCCATTGAGCCGAACTTCATCGATGGACATCAGTACCGCATTCGTGAAGAACTTCATCTCACGATTTGGCGCTCCCCGCGCCCTTCTCACCGATCAAGGATCGAACTTCTGTAGCAGTCTCATGAAGGCTGTTGCAAAAAAATTCAAAATCAAGGCCTACCAAACAACGGCTTTCCACCCTCAGAGTAACGGATCAATAGAACGTTCCCATCACGTACTTATGGAATATCTAAAGCAATACGTAAACGAGAATTCTGATTGGGACGAGTACCTAGATCTAGCCATGTTCTCATATAACACGAGTCGTCATGAAGGCACGGGGTACACCCCCCACGAGCTCGTATTTGGCAAATTAGCTCGTCACCCTTCGGCCCATCGCCAAATCGAGGAGTCACAGGATCCCTCCTATGCCGAATATCTCGCTGAATTGTTTACTCGTATTGACGGTCTCCAAACGATGGCGGCCGAAAACCTGAAACATGCAAAGGAAAAGTCAAAAGAATATTATGATCGCAACATCAACCCAAAATTCTTTAAGGTTGGCGATCGTGTGTTAATGTTGAGAGAACCTCAAAAGGGAAAATTCGGGGATCAATATTCCGAACCCTGCGAGATAATCGAGATATTGTCGGGGGGTAACGTCAAAATCCTTTATCAAGGCAAACCCCGCATCGTACACACAAACAAATTAAGGGCAACCCGTCTGTAACCAAAAACTCTCGCTACTGGTTACAGAATGGAGCCGAAAACTACGATCATCTTTATTCTTCTCATACGCACCGCCGCCTGCCTCATCGGGTATGACTGTGGCGCACCCACACTCAACGTAACTACAGTTTCACTCACTGACATCGGAACATGTGATATACCAATAATTGATCCAATTCCGATGCCTGTAAAAATCCAATTGCTTCAACTCTCGGAGTTTTCCACAACCGAGGTTATCCAATGCAAAATCGAAGTCGATAGGACCTTATACAACTGTGGCATGAACTCACACAATTCAATAGTCCAAAATGGTCGCCAAATCTATCTTCACGAGTTAGACGACAAAAGTTGCCGCAAGGTCCACGAAACCGGAATCATTCAACTTGGTTTTACCGCCATCGTCACCGGTTTAAAAAGGAACAGTACTACATCAAGAAGTCTCACACTTGCCGGAACACTTACCAACGAAGGAAGTTGCACCGGTACGCAATACAGCGATCCTTTTGGCACCTGGAGCAACGTAGTCGTCCAGGCTTCAGCCAAAATCACCATCTCGAACTATGAGGCATCCGTCAACATGGCAACCAACCGTATCATCCTCCAGAGCTCGACCCAATGTCAATTGTCCGAGGGTCAATGCACGGACGTCGAAGGGAATCAGGCCTTTTGGAATACGGAACCTGTGGACACGTGCCTTTTCAATAGATACGATGTTCTCTACGATGGCATGGCTACTAAGCTTCGCACCATCGAAAACTCCATCCAGACACCTGACGTATATACACTGACCACGCAAGAAACTACATTCGCTTTGGCCGTCAGGAACGAAAAACCTGTCTGCGGCTATACATTGATACGAACCGAACACCCGAAGCTGTTCATTTTGGAAACACGCGATGGCCAAACGTTCGCTTCGCGTCGTAAGGTCCTCGTCAGTAACTTGGATATATTTTCATACGTCAAATCAAAATTTATTTACGTGGAGAAACATATCAAGACCCAAATAAAAGCATTATACAAGGACGTTTTGACACAACGATGCAATTTGGAACAACAAGTACTTCAAAACGCTCTGGCAACCGCATCAATCTTACCGGAAAAATTCGCCCGAGCCGTCACAAAAAGTTCAGGGTACATGGCCGTCATCGCCGGCGAAGTAGCCCACATCATCAAGTGCGTTCCCGTGGAATGCACTCTTCGCAGAACCGAGGAATGTTACCTCGAGTTACCTGTAACGCATCGCAACCAATCGTATTTTCTTTCAACGATTTCACGCACCCTCATCAAAGCGGGGACACACATAGAATGTAACCCCCTTCTTCCGGCTCAATATCTCATCGACGGAGCATGGTATCGCTTCGCCCCTCATCCGATTGAAGTTCCACCTCCGCAAACGTTACGTCCAATGACTACACCTACGTGGGGTTATACACCTATTGGAAACCTCGCGACAAGCGGAATTTACACCAACGATGAAATCAAACAACTACGCGATCGAATTATGTTCCCCGCCGAAAGACCAGCGTTGTTAAATAATTTGGCCCGTGGATCAGCTGGATACACTATCCCACCAGGAGCCGTATCTCTGAAAAACCTTTTGGACGAAAGTACGTTGGAACATATCGCAGCCAATGCCTTCGAAAATCTGTGGAACGGTTTCGAGAAATTCGGAATCGTCAGCGCAGGCTTCCTCGGTATCGTGGCCATCTATTCAATCATCAAATCAGTCATTGACACCATCATTCATGGATACACCCTGCATTCACTATACGGATGCAGCTTCGCATTATTCGGGGCCATTTGGAATTCCGTCACCAACCTACTCGTGACCAGGGCCCATAAGAAAAACCAGAAGGATGAAGGACCCGATTCTGAACCACCCCCCAGGGAATTGGTTCCCCCAATCGACACATCGGATCCTAAACCATCTACATCTACTAGGAGATTGTCGGGCATCGACGCCGTCCTGCTTGAGCGCCTTTGCGCCGTTCCTCAGCCATCCAGTAGGGTGTCTTCGTCTTAGTCCCCCGAGGTGTTACGTCCTGGCGATCTTGCCCTCCAACATATATATATATATACATATATACATGTAAATATATATATATATATATATACATATACATATATATACACACACATATTTTGCAATACATATATATACACGTTTTGCATACAAATATTATACTTAAAACTATAGGAATATTTTTCCGTTATTATAAATGAATACTATCGTTATAATATTATAATGAGCGCATTATTTTTAGCATTTTGTATTTGTCCGGCCATATACACCGAACGCACCCCACTTTCCTCTGCCACTCTCGCGCTCACTCGCTCTACCCTTCTCTCTCTCTCTCCTTAGCGCTCCGCACGGAGACCCAGTCACTCTCTCGCTGTCTCTCTCTAGCGCTCCGCGTAGAGACCAAGGTGTATCTCCTGTTCTCCCGATACTTTGCGCGCTCAACCGAGCGCTTCGCCATCTCCTACGCCATCTTTCTTCCCCGGGTTACCCGCTTACCTCCTTCATACTTATGTAACCCGTATCGTTAAACCGTTGCTTCAATACCGCGAAACTCTTTCCGCGGACTCGCGGTACAACTCGCGACCCGCGGATCATAATTATCAACCCTCTCACCCCTTATTTTACGAATCCGCGGAATCCCTGTTTCAAACCGCGAATTTACGTAATCCGCGGGCCCGCGATATACTCGCGACCCCGCAACTCATCCTTTACATAGAGTCTATCCTTCTCTTACTTTCACTTGGCCTAACCCTCTCTCTCTTACTCATGGGCCTTATGGCAAATGGATGCTACGTGACTTTTCCCTAAATTACTTTATTGCCCCTCGAGTCGAGCGAGCATTTCCTTCGAGACATTTTCCAGAGAACCACTTAAATTGTTTTATGACCCCTCGAAGCGAGCAAGCGCTCTTTTACTACATAAGCCTCTTTTTGTGCGCTTTACTAATTTCAAGTGTACAATAGAAGACAGTATCCAGATATTTTTCCCGAACTTTCCCGTCGCATATACCCATCGCTCTCTCTCACTCGTCGCGTCTCTCTCTCTCTCTCTCTCGACGCGCCGCCATGATGCAAGCCACGTGTCACACGTAGGCTTCTACGAAACAATAATTTAAACAATATCACGCCACGTAGAGTCCCAAGAATTGATTAAAGATAAACAAAACAATCTCGCTTCATCAATATAAACATCCGCTTTAACGGGAATACCGCATATCGTTCCTTTGTCTCCTTTGTCCTCGACCCATCATTATTATTATCATTATTAACATTATCCACGTGCAGAATATATTGCATTTTTATTCAACAATTAGCTGGTGCCATTATAATACATTTAACAATATTATTAATTGAAATAAATAATACATACTTAAAACAATCTTACGCACAAATAATAAATATTAGCCACTTAATATCAGCATTATAAATAATCCGCAAATGTATTATTCAAAGCGCATAATAGTAAAGAATTTATTCACAATATAATATTTCAAGGAACAAACGTTCAATAAATAAATTAAGGAATAAATGCGACTTCACGTACGCCATGTGCTTTGATGTAATCCTAAATAAATACGCATTTATATATATATATATATATATATTCTTATACCGTTCTTCGTAGCAACTTAAAATAATAATTATATTTCAATAATTATTACACGCGACCTTTACACATGTATAGAAACATTATACAGTCTGGAATTATTATGTTATCTAATTCACGGTACTCAATATTTATGCATCTTAAATAACAATAATAATAATTCAGAAATACATTACCTTTATTTTGTAACAAGTAAAATATTATACCGAGTCCGATTCCGCGATGCACATGAAGGAGAAAAATAAAATGACGATCAGATTTGTATAAACTCATAATCTTTAACAAATGTTATAACAAATTGTTAAACTAACGATAAATTAAAATATTAATTTATCGTCAGTTAAATCATCAATACTTACCTGTAAACATTCTTAAAATTAATGCATTCATATGTTGTAACGTTAATTAAACGATAAATTAATAATTATTAATTTATCGTCGAATTCTCGACTTAATGCTATAAGAGCGAGCGAGACGGGACATCGGCGTCGGCGACTCCACTCTACGGCGCATGCGCTTCGCGCCCCCTCCAGCGCTGAGTGAATAAAAGCCGGGCCCTCCGCCGCTCGGCAGTTCTCCGGTCTCTCCACCAGTCAGTTGCGCTTCTCCGCTCGTCGTGCTCGCGTCGGACCCGCACGCTGGAAAATCGGAACATTTTTTATCGAACATTCTTACTGAATATCTTTTTCCTTATTGAACATTTTTATTGTAACTTTCGAATCTGAAGTTATACCAAGTTTCGTCGTGTTGCAACATCGTCAAGTTGCTTGTAATTA
>CATODD010000067.1:0-15869 GCA_951751655.1 Ophion costatus | reverse complement strand
TGGAGCGGTTCTAACCCTGGGATCTCAGGGTGGAGCGGGGCGGCGGAGTCGAGTGCGGGGAAGCCGGGGTATGCATGGCGGGGGGGGGGGGATCCTGCATGCGGTAGCCGAGTGCGGGGTTCCGGCGAAGGGGGGGGGGGGGGGTGTTCGAGAGTGGGGAGGCTAGTTTTTCCGGGGTATGCATGTCAGCGGGGGGGGGGGGGTGGATTCTGCATGCGGCAGCCGAGTGCTGGGTTGTGGCGGAGGGGGAGGGGGGTGTTAAAGAGTGGGGAGGCTAGTTTTTGGTGACGATGTCTTCCAGGCGATAGCTGGACCCGCGGGCGAGAAGGGGAAGCCGCTGTCGACTCTGTGGGGGAGGGGGCATCATAGAGTTGCGTTTCCTTGAAAACCCATAAAATCTGATAATTTATTATCACCATTATAGATGTAAGCGGAGCATTTTTGTCTAGACTATTCACAGGAGTTTATATATATGAAAAAAAAAAAACTTAGCCAAATGTGTGCATGTGTGTGCGTGCGTGCGTGCGTGCGTGTGGGGGGGGGGCGGACTCTCATCTATGGCTAGGAACATTCTCGGGAGTGAGATAACGATAGTTCCCATATGAAGGGTGGCCCTTCAAAGCCCATAAAATGCTTTATTTATTGCATGCAGCTGCAGCGTTATTCCAAAACAAGTTTCAATCCGTCGAGGTTTCATTCCACAACATCACGTCAAGATGTTCAGATGTGCGAGTATGTACGCAGTGCATCCGGCCAAGCACCCCCTGGACTTGACCAAAAACGAGCTCGAACAAGTTCCAAAGGTCTTGCTCCTAAAGTATTGGGGTAACTTTATTGGCTTACTGTGGGATCGTTTGCCGGAGCATCATCAGAATGATAGTGAAGTGATATCGTATCTTCCATGCATGGAGCATTATAATACGCCACAGATGAAGGATCACATTGATGGTCCCCCACCCCAACGTCGGGCCTGTGGAAAGTGTTGCGAGGGGGGAAATGCTCTACGTGCGGGGTTCTTCGAACGTGTTTGAACCTGTTAAACGCGCCTATGATTGGATAAGTGGGGAGAAGTTTTTAAAATCTGAGTGGAGGGGCTACGAGGGAGCTTATGATTTCATGGACCAAGCTCAGACTGCACTATTCCACCGCACCATCAACTTCTCCGAAAAGAACTTTGAAAAAGAGTGAAAATGGATCTCTCAAATATCAACAAAGTCAGCCTGATGGCGGAATTCCTCCCAACGAAGAAGCTGTTAGAACTCCACGTCCATACGGATCATCAAATCACGGACATGAGAGCTGTACAGACCAAGTTTGGAAAACGCTACATCGTGGACGTTGCAAATGAGTTTGCCGTCTTCTTGCCAGCGCGGCTGGTAAAGGCCTTCGATCAAGATGTGAAAATGTCCGAGAGTATGCTGCAACTGGCGCGCAATGGTCAACTCTACATGAAGTACATTGGTGGAAAATACAACAGCGTCGAGTTCCGTCGAGTCTGAGTATGGTGGAAAAGAATGCTCGTGAAGGCCCGGCGGAAACAACGAGTTCAACAGCAGCCAGCATCATCATCACCATCGTAGAGTGCAAGGACTGTTTGCATCACAGTCATCATCATCATCATCATCGTAGAGTTTTCGACGCTCGAGTCTGAGTATGGTGGAAAAGAACGCTCGTGAAGGCCCGGTGGAAACAACGAGTTCAGCGGCAGCTGGCATCGTCACCATCGTAGAGTGCAAAGACTGTTTGCATCACAGTCATCATGATAGAGTTTTCAACGCTTAGTGCTATGTAAAAATGTACAAAAAAAAAAAACTTTTTCATCGAATATAATGTAAAAAAAAAAAAAGAAAAATGTCGTCAAACTGTATTCGCCATAGATAGTGGAAATAAATGGAGAGAACGATATTTGTTCAAAATGTTTTTATTCATTTAAAAAAAAAAACCCTCGCTCACACAACGCTTCGTATACACTCAACCAGCTTTTCAGTGATTTTACATTTGCATGGGCGCAATTGTATTTCGTGTTGGAGGAATGATGCGGGCATTTGGATTTCGTGATTTTCGGCAACTTCTGCAGCGATGGACAGTCCAGAGTCTCCAGATCGATGACTTTTGTTGCTGAATCCGTGAATCTCGATAGCCATGAGCACTTCTCGAATCCCTTGGCATAGATGGTAGGAGCTCCTTGCAAGATTCCTCGAATTGTCGTTCTAGCTGCCTCGTACGGTATGCCGCTGTGTTCCCATCGTATTCGATGGAAATTGCGTTCCAACCACTTGTTTGTCATTTTGTACTTGGCCGGTAGAGAGTCCCATGCAAATGGTGCGTCGAAGGTGAGCGTCAGCGGTTCAGCATCCTTGTCGTGGAGTTTGATGATGGACATCTCCTTCAGGACAAATTTGTTCGTGGGTCTCTTGAAGCCCTGTACATCGACGATAAGCTCCATGTTGACTGATGCGGGTGCGAATCATCAGCATGATTTTATACCAATTTTTTAACCCCACCGCTGATTGGATTGTACTCGACAATGCGATCATGGAGGATCATGCAGTAAGCTGAAGTTTGTGGCGGAATATTATTTTTCAATTCGAACTCAAGACGCACGTCAACAGGGCCGGACTTGAGAGAATCGTTTTGTTTTGAGCAGTCAATGACAACGAGGGGGGCTTTTTCTAAAAATTCAATCCTGCTCAGCCATGGTTCAGCCTCTTTGTTGTAATAGGTCGGTTGAAAGTTTGCGTACATCTCGTAGAGTAGAGCATATTGATTTTGGTCAATGTTCAAATTCAAATTTCCATATGGATAGCATTGTGAGTTGAGGTAAAGTTTGACATCGCTCAGGTTACAATGATCAAAGTGGCTGGCATTTTGTTGTTTCTTATTTTTCCGTCCCGTCTGCATGGCGAGTATGACATAACGTGGCTTCTCCAGTTGATTCGAAGTTTTCACAGACCACACGTGCTTAGAGGTGGCAGGCAGCAATGGATATTCATACAGTTCCCATGTTCGGAAACTCATGGAGATTGGTGCATCTTTGGCGAGAAACTTTAACAGCTGAATTTTTCGCTGATCCGAGACTGTTACATACGGTACGAGCCATTCTATTTTATGCAATACGAGTTTGTAGTCTTCGGCGGCCGTTTGTACAATGGCATTATCATCGGTCTTTGATCTCGTGAGAATCAACTCGTGCTTGGCATTTACGACAATTTTACGATAATCTTCGGCAAAGCCGAGGAGCATGCTGAGCGGTATACACACATCAAAGTTTCCCGATACATCTACAATCTGCTTGGTCTCTTCGACATCGAGCCATCCAGTGTTCTCGAGCATAGAACTTTTGGCCGGTGAGAGAGACGAATATCCCTTAATTACACTCGTAATGCCAACATTCTTATTACGATCGATTTCTATGGCATTCAATTCATATCGCACTTACTCAAACAAATGACAAATGGCATTGTTGACGAGACTTGTAGCAGCGGTTGGCATCCCATCACGCTTGGATAATTTCCCACATATGTGTAGGGAACTCTTGCTTGGCAGGATGGAGAGGTCTTGATGTTGGATGGCAATACGGATTTCATCGCTGTTATTGAAGGTTGAAGATGCATATGGCTGATGAGCGTGAATCTCGCAATGGATGATGGATTCATCAAAGACCACGGGTGTCTGAATGTCTACGATTTCTTCTTCCATTTCACGCAGCAGATGCACAGAGCACAGACTAAATAATTTTTTACACGCTTTCGCCACGCACTTTGAGACCCAAACTCTTCAAGAGTAGCACGTTTTGAGGTGTTAGCACTTTGGGCGCTGGCCGACGACTGATCGTTTTTATCCATGGTTGTTTATTGTTATTGGAAGATCTATTGAAGACTATACCCATCACGACTTTATATGCAGGCGTATGGTGATTACTTCACCGCGGAAATTTACCAAATCACCGTCTTGATCCACTATGCGAAGCTGTATCGTATCAATCGTTCGACTTGTAATCGGCAGATAAATTACATGTGAGGGAACTTCAATGATCTTATAACCCGGTGGCACAGATGGAAAGAATTCATGAATTGTGTGTACTTTTTGTCCGTTAATATAGGCACCAGCGGTAATGTTGCACTCAACGCGTAGGGCATTCACTTTGAGAATGGCTACAGGAAGGTCAGATTCATGTCTTTTATTGGCTTCCAATTTGCGTGCGGTGAAGCCTAGTAGATGTCCAATAGAATCTGTCGGCTCAAAATTTACATCATGATCACACTCGATCTCACTGCGTAGCGTATTATTATTGGGTTTAATGCTGATGCTGATGTTTTTACGCGAGAGCTCTGCTTGTACAAACGTCTCGATATCCTCTATTTCATAACTACCCGTAGGTATCGTCAACACCTCTTCTCCCACGTAGAGTTTATCGTGACCATCGTCGATATTGGGAATAGAGTTGAAAGTCAACAATTCCACGAGACCGAGAGTATAATTTTTGTGTGGCGAGAGTTCGATGGGGGGAAAGTATTGCACCTCGAGTATGGATGATGAGCCAGAGATGGTCAATGTTAAACTTTCATCCATGATGCTGGTAAATTAACAACTGAATTCTCCACGTCATTTCCCCCCTATATATAGTGTATATTTGTCTTTGTGCTGTAATTGCCGACAAAGAAATTTGAGACACAAATGTCCACATTCAATCGTATCATACTTCTGATATCCAGTATAATTATAATTTACGCTACCAACACGAAAATATCTCATGAGTTCGGATGGTGGTGGAAGGTTGCCGAAACTATCAAAGTACAGGACTTTCCATCCAGTCTTTTTGTAAGCGACCCAGTGTGTTCCACGACCAACATTTTCATCCAAATTTACGATTGCTGCTTCACATTTGAGGGGCCCGTTCGCTGGCAATGTATCACGCATGTAAACTCCACGAAAATGTGGAATTTTTAGGATTTTCGCATATTTGAGAAGATCGATGTCGGTGAGAGGTCGGTGAGGTAGCGTAACTTCTAGTTTTTTGGCTTAATATGAAGACCCAATCCCTGCTTATATGGTTTCAGATGTAAGCCCTTACCCAATGCGATCGCTTCAATTGTTCGATTATGGCGCTTACTTTCATCCAATTCACGTTTAGCTGCTTGAGCAGCATTTACCGCTTTAGCTATGCTCGCCGCACCACCTGACAAAGCACCCGCAGCGCTAAGACCCGCAAAAATGGGCACGAGGAACGGTAATAAACCACCAATTTTATGGGGTACAGGTAGAACTCGAGGTGTGCGTACTTTACCACCTTGCATCTTTACAGCTGCACGAGCACCCTTTAGAGCTGATTTAATAATGTTATGTGGATCATCACTTTGAATCATTGTCTTCTTCGCAGCGCCAATTATTTTTTTCAAACAAACGCCACCCTTGCGGGCCTTTATCCCCATACCAAATTTTCTCTTTGTCTTCATAATATTTGCCACGCCCCAAGCACTGGCTTTTTCACCGATACTAGCGTCTCGCGCACTAACTCGTTGCCAAGCCTGTTCAGCCAACACTTTATCCGCCAAATGTCTCGCTTCAAGATTATCCGGATTTTTCGAATATGCAATATCGTGTTGTTTGCAAGCTGCATCCAATGGATTAATGCCCGGATCACCACGAGCAAGACGCTTGGCCAACTTTGTGCCTGGTCCGCAATATTGATAACCAGGCAGATGCAATTCAACGGGTAGATTGTTGATTAGGCGATTGACGACACCTTTACCGCCATGAACGATCATGTCTAAAGACAATACTCGACTGACGGCGAATCCGTATAAAAATGCTATTTATATGATTTTTCCGTTAGTCCTGTGCGAGATGGCATCCAAGAAGCAAACTCACGGAGGTAGCCTTCCCGTGATAAATTTCGATGAATTTGTCGAAGATGGCCGGGAGAAAAGACAAAAGCGTCATGGACAGTTATTGCCGGATAGCATACGTGCGGTGTTTTGTGGTCCATCAAATTATGGAAAAACCAATGCTTTGCTCACTCTCATCATCCATCCCAATGGCTTGAGATTTGAGAACATTTATTTGTATTCCAAGTCGCTGAAGCAACCAAAGTACAAGTTGCTCGAACAATTACTTGAACCTGTGCATGGAGTTACATATAATCCATTCAATGAGCATGAACAAGTGATTGCACCAAGTGATGCACGTCCCCACTCTATATTCATCTTTGATGATATTGCGTGCGAAAAGCAGGATAATGTTAGAGCATTCTTTTCCATGGGAAGACATGAGATTGTAGACAGTTTTTATCTTTGTCAGACGTACACCCGTATCCCCAAACATCTCGTGAGAGATAATGCAAATTTCGTGGTGCTTTTCAAGCAGGATGATATGAATCTCAAACATGTGTACAACGATCACGTTAATACGGATATGACTTATACATGCTTCAAAAACATGTGCATGAAATGCTGGAATTCCGACAAGTATGCATTTATCACGATCGACAAAGATAGCAATATGAACGAGGGTCGATATAGACAAGGTTTTGATGATTTTCTCACCATTGATAAATGAATCGTCGCTGGTGGTTCAAGAGGCAGTATTGTGCACGCGTCGACAGTGACAACATGAAGAGCGAACAACTGTTGAGAGAAAAAAATGTATTGCGTGAAATTGCCAAGGCGAGCGATGCAATCAGACGAAAGCATCGAATGATGAAAATTGGCAAAGAGAGTGATGAGCAGAGAATGCGAGATGTCTTTAAGCCTATAGTCAGACCATTGGAGAAATTGGTGTCATACAAAAACGGTGAGCCGGCGAAGGAGGAAATCAAGGATGAAAAAGCCGACGATAAAGAAGGAGATGCGATAAATAGTGTGAAACATGAATTGAAGAACGAGACACACGATTCCTTCAAGAGTGAAACACAAGATTCTTTCAAATTGATATACGAGGATGATGATGATGATGAGTCACAAAATGTCGATGACTTAATCACCGAATATCTCCTGCTGTTACGAACAAATAGAAAAGCAAGCCTGGATGTATCATATGGTGTGCGGAATCTCTCAAACAACCGATTAATGATTGGTGATTCTCCGATAAATTTCGACTCTCAACATATTCGTGTGGGAGATGTGAATTATGCGAAAACTGTTGGATTAACTGAGCTGCTATTTAAAAAAGTGCCCAATATCGAAACTCTCACACCAGACGATTTGAAAAACTATGAAAAAATTGTCATTGCGACGAATGCTCACAAAAAATTTTATAAGCCTAGTGCGGCCATACGACGTAATACCTGTCACAAATTCAACACTTATATTGCAAGTATAGCCGATCACCACGTGGGAAAGGGTATGCCAACGTATAAGCTGGCTAGAAAAAACGCTCAATTGGACTATGTATATTGGGACAATCCCAATGAGCTGGTAGACCGTCTTCGTCTACTTCTGGCATCACAAGCAGCTGGAAATTCGGCCCATGCGAATGAAATTATATCGATTATCGAGGAATTGCGTGAAGCTGAAATAATTTATTAACTCGGCGTCGGAAAATTTATGCATTCTCATCATGAGTGTCGATGTGTTTGGACGCCAATTGCGTCGGAGTGTACTCCTCAGTAAGCAAGGTCCTCCAGGCCGACCTGGGGTTGGGTTTAAAACCACCGCAGATGGTCATTATGACGTGGGGCAGAAACGATTGTGTAACATCGCTAATCCGGAAGGACAAGACGACGCCATCACTCTAAATACATTACACAAAAGATCCCGAACTATCATTAAGAACATTCGCAAAGAAATGAACGAGAGTAATCAGCTGCTGGTTAATGGACTTGAAGCTACGATAAGAGATATTGCAAAGACACTCGAGGCCAATGTCAAAAATCTACAAGATTTGGTGATTCGTAATTCACGGACCATTGCTGCACTGGATGCGCGACTGAGTGGACTAGAAAATGAACGAGAAAAAGAGCGCTCTCGTGCTGGAGCTACATAAGCCTGCTCGACGAAACTATCCGCGTCGACATGTGGACATCCGTGGCTTGGATGAGACCTGGCAAGCTGATCTCGTCGATATGTCATCGTACGCACATCAAAACACCAAACATAAATTCCTCCTCACCGTCATCGATACTTTCTCAAAATTCGCCTGGGCCGTGCCAATGCTGAGTAAGAGTGGTAAAGATGCAGCAGCCGCAATGAAGTCGATACTCGTTAAGGGACGCATACCACAGCACTTGCACGTCGACGAGGGAAAAGAATTTTACAATTGTCACTTTAAATCCCTAATGAAAAAGTACAATATTCACATGTATTCAACATATAGCAACTTGAAGGCATCCATTTGCGAGCGTTTCAATCGTACATTGAAAAATAAGATGTGGATGCAATTTAGTCTTCGTGGTAATTATAAGTGGATCGATATTCTTGATAATCTAGTAGCTGAATATAATGATTCCGTACACCGTACCATTAAGATGAAACCGAGAAATGTCAACGCGGAGAATGAGAAGGAAATATTGCGGCAAGTTTTCAATAAGACTCAGCCGCCAATAAAAACACCACCGAAATTCACCCCTGGCGATAAAGTGAGAATCAGCAAATTTAAGAGTGTTTTCGAAAAGGGTTACACGCCAAATTGGACAACGGAAATATTTACGGTATCTCGTGTGAAGAAAACGCATCCAGTGACGTATCGTTTGAAGGACCATAAAGATGAACCCATCGCCGGTGGTTTCTACGAACAAGAGCTTCTCCGTGTCAAGTACCCCGATATCTATCTGATAGAAAATTTTTTAAAGAAGCGCGGTCATCGAATGTTTGTAAAATGGCTGGGTTTCGACAATGCCCACAATAGTTGGATAAGTAAATCTGATTTGTAGTCGTCAATAAAAAAGGCCAAAAACATTTAGACTTTTATGACTCTCTTTCTACCAGTCAACGTGGTGCGCCACAGCAGGCGTTTTCTCTCCCTCCAATCCCTTCTTCCCCCTACTCTCGAACAGTGTATGCGTGAAATAATGAGTACACATGGATTACAAAAGCCGTTTCCTTTACTTACAAAAGCCCATTTTTGCAAAATCAAATATTTACAACAAACAAGTTTTACATCGAGTTAATGTTTACAAAAACATACGCAATTTTCACAAGTTTTATACATCGAGTATTTACAAAAATGTACACAATTTTACATCGAGTTTATATGCATGATACTTTGTTACAACGGTATGCTGTAATGCCCCCATGGTAGGGTCTCAGAGGTCCCAGGTATGATATACCGCTTATCATCATGAGGACTTAGAGCGATTTTCGTCTCACGAATGGTGTAGACCTTGTGCAACTTCGATCGAATACATGTTTGACTACGGCTCATTTCAATGTCTTCCTTCAAGCATCGGGCATAATCGTCAAACGTGATTGTCCTAGCCACAACATTGCTCTTGACACCTTTGACTTTTTTAGTGTCCTTCTTACCCTCAACACGTGTCGCATACATTTTCGATCGAAGTCCAATGAACTCGGTCATAATTGCACCATTGCATTCGTCTTTCATGAGACCGGGTACCTTCTTGTTGACAAGTGGCATACCATACCTATTGTCCACCGGATAATCGCTCGTATCGAATTTTACAATGTCGCGCTTCATGTCCATGTACATATCATCGCTCTCAATGTCATATATGAGACTATCCGTATCGGTATACATGATTTTACACTTATCCCGATACAGAGGCACCATATACTCGTGATGAAATCCATACAAGCACGTTTTGGATATGTCGAGGATGCACATACCCACATATATCGGCTTGTTGAATTTCACCTCGAGATTGCGCAATTCTACAGCAATAAGGTTTTCCGAAAAAACACTTCGGCTGTGGAAGTTTGGCTTCGAAATCATTGCCTCTGCGCCATATCTGCCCTCCCATTTGGTCAAAAGCTTTACATCTACATGATTGCGCACATTCTCCATCGTTTTGCCAAACACCGCATTGTTCATCAATTTGAATAAATTCTTTTCAAAATCGTTTTTGGCCAGCGTTCGAAATTACGTATTTAACTCGATATATGAACGTAGCCATGGGGATTGTGTGAATTGTAATACCCTATGGATTTTCGTGAGGCAAAGTCCATGTCGTAAGCACTGCTGTAAATTTCGATAGTGAATGATGTAGCGTTTTTTATCACAGACGGTTGCTAACAGCTTTTCCCCCTGCTTACCCGGCGGTTTTTCATGTATTGGACAAAACGGCAGGTCTTTGTGCGCATCATGTAGAGATTGTGGATATTCCAAGTCGACTTCAAGGATGTAGCCTGTCGGTGAATCTAGCGCGATGGAAGATGGATCAAACTTGGACACGTCGTTGACCCATCGAAAATCTGCGTATGGCAAAGGTTGACACATTGCCCATCCATACAAATTGTTGACGTCAAAATACATCAAGTATGATGATGCTTTCGATGGATCAAACGACTCCATGTACTTGTTATTAGCGTGTGCATATCGGTTTGAGCATTGACTGAGACCACCGCGTATACCCCGCTCAACGAATAAAACCATGTCGATGTCGGTTAGTAATTCAAACTTGACATTCGAATGTTTCAGCATTGCATCCCAGGTATACCCCGGCAATGTGTAGTAATACGCGGGATCTAGGCCATAGCTCTCAATGCATGTATTTCGAAAGTTTTCGAAAATATCAGCTAATAACAAGACATCTGTCTTCAAGTATAAATCGCTATAGTCACCCAGCGTTCGAATGGAAAACCGCTCCCAAATTTTCTCAGCATGTGCATACTCACTCTCGGATACTGTAGCATCTGTCAGGGAACTATAAAAGGCGTCACGTGGTGGTAGGCAAGTGTCGTCTAGCTTGGTCACGTTATCAATATACTCATAAGGGAAGACCCCTTTTCGCGTCAGCAAACTGAAATTGTCCGTCGATAGCGTTGGGAATTGCATGCGTAAAATTTTGAGTTTGTCCTCGGTCAAAAATGAGGCTAATTTGTCGAGACTGGTGTTGAGGAATTTGTATGAATCGATGAAGCGCAATTGGATCTTCTGTTTTGAATCGTCTGTAATTTCAACATGCTTCGTGAAGGAGATGTATTTCTCCTTTGTGATTGGAAGCACATCGGTTTTTCCTTCGAACGCTGTGGCTACTTCCTTGATTATAAAATGTGCATCGTAACCGGATAAATTGTGAAAAACTATGGGAATGAAGAATGACTGTTTGTAGTTTAAATTGCAATTAGAATGGGCAGGGCCTCTATAGCGTCCAGTCAGATGGCAATGATCTCGAACGCGTACATCTTCTTGCGCGAATGGTTTCCTGCATATATGACATTGGGTCGCGTTGCGAAAACTGGCCCACTCGCTCGGTGTCAGATAAATCATTGGGACGTTGTCGCAGAAAATTTCTTTTATGCGCAATGCTAGTTTTTTCAGTTCTTCGACAAACCACGAAACGCAATCGACACTGCGACGTGAGTAATATGAAGATAGTGTTTGATCATACGCACAACACACGTAGTATCCTATACTAAACACTTCATGATGTTGATACATATCTTTTGCTTGGTTCTTCTCATCAGTCTTTGCTAAAACACACTCCAAATCGGCATACACAATGAAGGGATGTCGCTCTTTCCGGCTAAAGTTGGTGAATTGGAGCCACTTGTTGGTGTCATTCGGTAGTCGGATCGCGCAGTCGTTTATTGCTCCACAATCGACCTCGTGCGACTGCAATTTATCCTCGGATCCGAAGTAATGCAAACACCTGCAAAACAAACAAGATTTTTTTTTTTATCAATTTTCTCCTTTAGTAGATATATAATTTTGTACTAATAATGCTAAATTTACACACCGATCGCATATATATTTTTTATGCTCCCTCTTGCTCAGTTGCGCCCTCACGAGTCTCGACAAGTTCTTGATCCATACGAAATGCCCCACATTGTCGTCCTCAGTATCTTGCATGTACAGCAAATTGATGTGCTTCTCCTTCTTTTGCTGAGTCACGCGTATCGGAACAATGTCCTTTTTGTTGGTGGTGGTGGTATACACGTTGATGGATAAATTGTTTTGCAGCTCAAATTTTTTTATTTGGTGTATGGTTACCGGGAATTGAATGCCCTGTAGATTCAGTATGCTTGAGTAATGTGGGTAAGATGACGGACGGTCACTGTGTCGTTCAGCTGGGCGTAGAGCAGCGCCAACCGACCATGCGAAACATGCATTATCGTTCGATTTGACGTTAACCACAGCCCTCTTCATCATTATTTCCCGCGGCAACGATATGGAGCACCCAGCACGCATCGGATTATACTTATTCACATTTATCGTGAGGTTAAGTATTTTCCGCAAAGCCCAGCCACTATCTTGTTCTT
This sequence comes from Ophion costatus, assembly GCA_951751655.1. Lineage (NCBI taxonomy): Eukaryota > Metazoa > Arthropoda > Insecta > Hymenoptera > Ichneumonidae > Ophion > Ophion costatus. The sequence goes on along the minus strand of CATODD010000067.1, from coordinate 3,492 downwards.
GAAATTCATCGAGTTTGGTTAATAGCTCCATAACGCATTGCTGGTACCACTCATTCAAATCGCTTGTGTTAAATAGTTCACAGTTTCGCGTGTTGACACTTTTATTGGCATGTTTGTCTCCGCTCGCGAATTCGCCATTAAACACTGTATTAACTTTAATACTGTTATGTTTGCAGATAGTATTTTGCACATGTTGAAGCACTAGGTCGCGAGCATCGTTGAGAAATTGCCGTGGTTCGATGTGATTGCGATTGATTACGGAACCGGTCAATATTCGACTATTGAAGGATGTGTCAATCTCTCGCCAGATTAGCCCATGATGACCATGTCCTGCACCCGTGTGTATAAAATGATTACGCACAGAATTCCTCAACCCTTCCAGCCGCGCTATTTGGGCTATCAATGACTGTTGAAGTCCAATTGATAGTCGCGGACGCTTAATGCGCCTTTGCGTTTCCAATTCTTCGATAAACTCAACGCACCGTTGTTCCCACACAGCAAAATCTTCGAATGAACTTAGGAGCGCGGCTTGGTCGTGCAAGATTTGTTCGGACTTCTCCGCGTTGCTCTCCATATTTGATGAAACGAGGCTTCCCAAAAGAGATGATGTTCACTAACCGACTGCTCGATCGAAAGTGCCAACACTTTTGAGCGCAGCAGATCATTAAGCATGGTTTTCCCCTTTAGACATTTTCCGTCTTTCCCTATCATCTCGGAAAATATCACCAACCCACGAGAATGTTCTAATATTGCATTGGAATGCCGGAAAAATAAAAGAGCATCTCAGTCAAGATGGATGTAGTGAAAGAAAAAAATTCATTGGCTCTCGGCGCTCAAGTGGTCCACGGTCGAAGCCTAAAAAGGTCTCCGATCCATAGATCTCCGAAAGTTTATAGTTTTTCAACATAAACACCGCGTTATCGTATATGCTCTGAATAGCGGAGCAAAAAAAAAAATTCTAATAGCTTGGAGAGTGGTGTTAACGAAGAAAAAATCCTTAACCATGGGGCTAACTTGTCCAGACCTGCATGATCTCAAGTGTCGGCATCAAGGTTCGACGTTGCACTCTCTGTATATATTTTCATTCGGAGATGAAAAACTAAAGCCCGGTAAAATGGAAATGCATTTTTTCCCCGGATCACTGTCTTCGTCGCATGTTGTCGTAAAATTTTATGGGTTTTCAAGTGTGGACCTATGGAATGATGAGACCCGAGTTGCACATGCGAAGCGATAGGGTATGACGGTCCCTGGCGCTCGACGTAAGAAAAAAAAAGAGTCGTAAAATTTGAGACTTTTCGGACGAGGTGGTTGAAACGTTGGGGACACACACACACACACACACACACACACACACACACACACACACACACACACACACACACACACACACACACACATGCGCACACACGCACGCGCATGCACACATTTGGCTAAGTTTTTTTTTTTCATATATATAAACTCCTGTGAATAGTCTAGACAAAAATGCTCCGCTTACATCTATAATGTTGATAATAAATTATCAGATTTTATGGGTTTTCAAGGAAACGCAACTCTATGATGCCCCCTCCCCCACAGAGTCGACAGCGGCTTCCCCCTCTCGCCCGCGGGTCCAGCTATCGCCTGGAAGACAGCGTCACCAAAAACTAGCCTCCCCACTCTCTAACACCTCCCTCCCCCTTCCCCGCCACCACAACCCCGCAATCGGCTGCCGCGTGCAGGATCCACCCCCCCCCCCGCCATGCATACCCCGGCTTCCCCGCGCTCGACCCCCCCCCCGCCATGCATACCCCGGCTTCCCCGCGCTCGACTCCCCCGCCCCGCTCCCCCCTGAGATCCCAGGGTTAGAACCGCTCCAGCCCTACTACTCACGTTGTACTACATTCTCTGGCTAACAGACAGAAACTGTAGCGCTTGCAGCATGTCATTTACCTTCGTATACCTGCTACATTGCAATACGACCCGCATCGCACGGTTTTGCACTATCTGAAGTCGATTCAAATCCGTCTCACCCATGCCCACTAGCAATGTTGCGCAATACTCAAAATGTGGTGAAATTATAGCTTTATAGATAACACACCTTGCGTATACTGATATATACTGACCAACTCTATTTAAAAAACTCGTCTTTTTCCCAATTTTTTTTTGCATGTACTCGCATTGGTCTTTAAAACGTATCTTTTCATCAATAATTACACCAAGATATTTTATTTTTTCCACTTTTTCCAGCTCCGATCCGTCCATACTTTTCAAGACTATGTTCCCTCTTACATTTTTCCTTATGCTTCTAACAATCATATATTTCGTTTTTTCAGCATTCATTTTTAGTTTATTTTTATTCATCCATTTTTCCACTGTATTTAGCGACTCCTTCATCTTTACCTCCAACTCACCGCTACTTTCCCCAGTCACATAGATAAGTGTATCGTCCGCAAACATCTTGATTGTGCATTCTCTCGGGCATACTTTAACAATATCATTTATATATAAAATAAACAGTAATGGCCCCAGGACAGACCCCTGAGGTACCCCATAATCCGTGTTAACAATTTTCGACCATTCATTGTTGACCCTCACCTTTTGAGTTCTATTGCTCAAATACGATCGTAGCCAGTCTAAGACTTTCCCTCTTAACCCATATTGATATAATTTATCTATTAATAGTTCTCTGTCCACTGTTTCGAAAGCTCGAGAGAGAGAGAGAGAGAGAGAGAGAGAGAGAGAGATTTGATTTGATTTGATTTGATTTATTAATTTATGCCCTAGCAAGCTATGGGGCAAAATAGAGAATAACATAATCGATAAGCTAACAATAAGTGAAATAACAATGTGATGCGTGGGTGGCCCTTTATAAGGGTATGTTGCTACATTCTATGCATAGATCAATTTACAGCGCAGGATGTCGTGTCTAGTGAGTGTATCCCTTACAATTACGAAATAAGAAGGCTTACATACCTACAATTGCTATATAAGTAGCGCGGGTAAAGGTTTACAATGTATGAATAATACTAGGAGTAACAAATGAACTTAGGACTAATTATAAATTTATAAATATAATCGAGATAACAAATTTGACTTATAACTACTTGCAAGCTTAGCAATATAGCCCAACGGCGCAAAGTGCAACTTAGGCTCACGATAGATCGTCCGTTACATAAAAGATCACACACAAGAGCTGAGGCGGACAAAAGCCATTATCGTGATAACTCAGATTCCAGTAGATATGCATGGAGTAAGGTTTTGAAGATATCCAAAGATCGAGCAGACGTGATATGGGGGGGAAGGGAATGCCAAAAATACGCTGCGGAAAGGCCGAATGATTTCTGGAACGTGGAAGTACGGTAAGGCGGAATAGCGAAGGTTGAGGGTTGAAATCTAGCGGAAGAGCGAAGTGAGTTGTCAACCAGGGGGAGTAGCTCCCGAAGATACGAAGGGACTTTAAGCCAGGTTTCGGAAATGGAGATCACGTGAAAGAAATTTTCGCTAAGAAAAATT
>CATODD010000066.1:0-15979 GCA_951751655.1 Ophion costatus | reverse complement strand
AATCGCAAATGATGATAAAATTCTGAAAATTTGGTATGGTTTTGTATGAAGTATTTCAGAGGTCGTGTAAAAATTTCATGACAATTAGGAAGCTCGTTATTGAACAATGAACATTCACAAATTAAATGTTGTTTTATGGAAACTGATGTAACTTTGCAATAAGCTTTTTTTGACCTCTGAATTTTATAACATCTGCAATATACTGAAAGCAACGGAAACACAACGAAGTTTATTGAGAAATTTTTTTTTATTTTTTTTTAAAATTGTTCTTAACAAAATGTTAATTTTTTAATAACGAGCTTCCTAATCGTCGTGAAATTTTAACACGACCTCTTAAATACTTCATACAAAAACATACCAAATTTTCAGAATTTTCTTATCATTTTTTATTTCAACCCTTAAGGAGGTTGAAGTAATGATGATAGAATTCTGAAAATTTGGTATGTTTTTACATGAAGTATTCAGGAGGTCGTGTAAAAATGTCATGACGATTAAGAAGCTATTTATTGAAAAATTAACATTAACATGTTTCATAGGGACTCAACATCCTTAAATATTGCATTTTTAAGCTTACATCAATCTCCACTTGATCGCATTGGTTGTACGGGGCAACGTCGTTACCATTTCAGTTTCTCGCGTATACCTTCCGCATTTATAAAGAAAGTGACCCAAACAGTGAATATTGTGTGCAGGAAAGTGTACAGAATAATATTATGGCCACGATAACAATTACTATAGGCCCTTAAAAACGTCGATCTCTCTGTCGTCCGCAAACTGTTTCAGTACTCCAATCGTGCATTATCAAGAGAAAAAGCATTTGTCACTTGAGGTCCATCAGACTTTTGAACACCTTGAATCTTTCAATTATCCCTCAATTCCTCTGTTGGAAGTTTTTCGAATGCAGCATGCTCGCTTGATCCCATATTCTTCATTTCGTTATATTCGTTACGGTCCAAAATCTTTTCTTGCGGATGTCGGTTGCAAATGTTCGATAGCAAAAAAGAATCTACGTTGATCGCAGCCTAAAGCTGCTAGTAAAATTTCCGGCAAAGAAAAAGGAACTTTCATTTGATTCCATCGATCCCAAATTTCAACATCTTCCATAAAATTGGATAAAGCAAATATGGATGACTTACGATGTTGACGCTTGCATCTTCAAAATGCAATGAGATTATTTTTTCTCCTATTGCCCGAGGTTTTAGCCGCTTCAAGCCACAATAATTGCTCAAATGTTGGTTTATAACGCTCAATAGATATCTGCAACCGAAATCTGCAAAAAAAAATATTACTGATAATAATAATCATCAAGAGAATAATGAAAGAAAAGATTTTTCGTTGCATTCAAACGATGCGAACTACAATGGTAGGCTTCATAGTAGGCTGTAGTCATTTTTGAATACAGTGGGCTGGAGTCATTTTCCCTTGATGGCGCATAGCGCATCTTGTTCCACAACGACGGCAGCCGTAGTTGGTCTCGTCTGCCTACCAACTAGTCGAAGGGCCAAGTACATAATCGTGACCAACGAAGATTTTCCACTGGGGCCCCAATCCGCGAGGACGGGGTGTTTCCGCCCGATCGTACACCACGTGCCCTGTCCCTGCTTCTTTCAGCGACTATGGGCGTGTAGTCCCGCACCCTCGGACCCTTTACTAAACTCCAACCCCCCCTCCCCTCTCTGCGTGCGGAGAAGGAAAAACTATTTTCATTTTCGTCCAATCGCTTTCCTCGCTCCCGAAATACTAGTCGAAGTTCCTCCCACTATGCACGACGGGCTGCGATCCCGGCTCTTCGGAAAGAAGATTATCCAATTTCGGGAGGCAAGAGAATCACGAATGAAGCACAGAAGGAAGCGACCGAGTTTTTCGAGAATGTTGATCGTTTCGGAGGCCAACAGAGCGTTTTGCATACCTTTGACCCTTTTTCTTCTTCTCCTTCAAACGCTCGTTGACACACAGGGCCAAGTTGACCTTGCGACCGACAAGTAATGGGTGAATATTTTTTCACATGGATGTCTTTACGACTAGTTGAAAAACATGTCGTTCGATCTTTCACACAGTAAATTCTGTTGTATATTTTACCCAAAACGTAGATTCTTTGTTGCTTGTCGTTGATTGAATTTTTTTACACGTGCTTACAGTGACAACAACTTGGACGATGTTAAGGGGTCTTCTCACTTTAGACGCTAAAAAGTATATTTTCATGAATGCTTTTGATAGGTTTATATTTATATCTATATATTGGGTTTTTGGTTTGGTTTGGTTTGGTTTGGTTTGGGGTTTAGGTTTATATCTATATATTGATATCAAATTCGTTACACTTAATAAATACACTTTCGAAATGCATAAAAAAAAGTTTTTGCATTTATGTAACCCAAACAAACTTAAATGCGTTTTTCTCGAAGCAACGTTTTTCGACGGCTTGTTGATAAAATCTTCGAAACTACTGAACCGATCCTTATAAAATGTTAACCACATATTCATAACAACTATAGCTATAGGGCATAAAGAGAATTTTTAAAATTTTGATATTTACTATTTTTTTTGCCAAAAACGGTGAAAAAATACGTTTTTTTTTTGTTTTTTGTTCTAAATGTCCACCATTTTGTTATTTTTGCATATGTCAAAAATCGTATGATATGCGTTATAGCCATTCGCATACTGAATCTAAAACAATTTGATTTTTTTGTTTCGAATGATCGATCTCCGAGATTTCATCAACAGCGCAGACCTACTATTTTTTGGGGACATTTTCAACCCTCCGTCTGTACATTGGGTCTTTGAAGGCTCAAGCCAAATTTATGAAAGTCCATTTTTCCTTCATTTTCGGTTACATTTATTGTTGTAAAAAAAACTATTTACAATAAATGGGTAAATGAATGATTGGATCGCGGAAAGAAATGTTGTAAAGGTAATTCAGATTTTTTTGAGGTTTTTTTCTTAGAAAAAACATTAGCAGGACTTTTACGACCCAGTGTACAGACGCTGTCCCAAAATTTAAGTGTACAGACGGAGGGTTAACTACCATTTTCTTCTATAAATAGTGACTGGAATAATTAAAAAAACATGTATTTCGAAAGTGTATTTGTTAAGTGTAACAACTTTTATATCAATATCTATAATATAAACATATTTAAAAAATTAATGAAAATAGCCTTTTTTAGCGTTTAAAGTGATAAGACCCATTAATTCGTCCCGTTCTGGCTTTTGTTCCTATATGCAATGCAGTGTTGAAGGGAATATGCTTTTTTTACACTACTCGAAAATAGGGGTGAAGACCCGCGACCGTCGAATTTGTCGACACAATTTTTTGTTGACGATGCAAAAGCCGCTTGCCAGCAAACATACTATCAAAAGTCGCTTTTTTTCAACATGCAGATGTAAAATAGAAAAACGAAAATCCGCACGGAGTGAGCCGCTCGAAAAACGATTGGAGTGAAAAATGTACTGATGCGGCTAATTTCGCCGCTACAAAGCCATGTATGCTCGGATTATTTTTTATATTTCACCCTAATCGGCTCCATTAAATCTCATTCAAAGCACAACCCTTTGGTGCTCGAGCCGGATCGACTGCCAATCGTTTCTGCACCGAACAACGCTGGTGCAGCCGTTTGATAATAATACATGAAAAGTGATGTCTACATTCTACGAGAACCTTATAAGGTTGAAGTTGGCATCGTTGCGACGCAATGAAAATCAATATTTCTGAATTCCTCTAGTTCCTTTTGGCAGATTTTTTCTGCCAACGTCCTTCGACCATTTTTAAAGATATTTATACAGCTATTTACATTAAAAATCGATGAAAAAAAGATCTAGAATAATAAAAATATGGTAAATAAAATGTAAAAGAAATGTAAAAGTTGCGTTCCAACTGCGCAAACTTAAGCACCGTAGAATGTGTGAATCTGCGTCCTTCCTTACAGTCCCAAAAAACATTGTTATTACGTACATGTACGGTTGTCAAATGGTGTTGAAGTTTGCATCGTTGGAACGCAACGAAAATACTTTTTGAATATATTTTTGCTGTAACGCAAAATATTTTTGGCAAATTTGAGTTGTAGGATATGGAAAAAAACCTCATAAAAACGTTTAAGACGTTAGGCCACAGTAACGGGTATAAAATAATGTGCGAATTCAACAATTTTTTTCGTATGAAAAAGTGATTCACTCATAAAATTAATTACACATCTATTTAGTACGAATATCACGCTGTTAGAAAATATATATACATTTTTTTTTTTCGATGTATAAAATGGCCGACTACTAATATTTTTCTTTTGTTATCTTTTTTCCAATTGGCGGGACAGAGAACTTCAACAATTTTTACTCGATTTACTTCGAATTTAAAAGTTATATTCCTAATTGCATTTCGCAGAGAAGTACGTACTGAATTTCTGATCAATTGAAAACTTTTCATTTTATGAGCAGTTTTATACGAAATTTTTCACTGAAAATTTATTGTTTAAGTTCAAATACCTACAACTTTTGAATAAAACAATATTTTTTAAATTCCGCACGTACTTCTCTAGGCATTCCAATGTAGATTGCTGAGAATTTTTGTTTTTTGTGCCAGGTAAGTAATTGTGGATGCTAAATGTCCCGCCGCGGAGCGCCTAAAAAAGACAATAAAAGAAAATAGTAGTAGTCGGCCATTTTGTACATCGAAAAAGATATATATATATTTTACAACAGCTTGACATTCATACTGAATAGATGTGTAATTAATTTTATGAGTGAATCACTTTTTCATACGAAAAAAATTGTTAAATTCGCGCATGATTTTATACCCGTTACTAAGGCTTAACCCCTTAAGTAACGCTGGTAGTCTGAACCCGTGTAGAAGTTTGAGTTGGGAAAAAAGTACTGCCCCCGATCCGCCGTTCCCTTTGTGGGGAACTGATCAGAAACGGGCCGGGGAACAATTAAGCGGTAAATGACCAAAAAGGTTTTAGGGAAAAGTTGTAGATCGGGTAATAATCAGGAACAAACACGGAAATTCAAAATGTCGTTTCGGCGTTTTTGGAATTCTTGAGGGGGTAAAATCGGCTGTATTCAATTTAGTATTTCGACTGCGAGCTGCAGTTTTCTTCAAATTAAGGATGTTGCGTCCCAAATCGCAAATGATGATAAAATTCTGAAAATTTGGTATCTTTTTGTATGAAGTATTTCAGAGGTCGTGTAAAAATTTCACGACAATTAGGAAGCTCGTTATTGAACAATTAACACACACAAATTAAATGTTGTTTTATGGAAGCTGATGTAACTTTGCAATAAGTGTTTTTTTTGACCTCTCAATTTTATAATATCCCCAATATACTAAAAGCAACGGAAACAAAACGAAGTTTATTGATACATTTTTTTTATTTCTTTTAAAAATTGTTCTTAACAAAATGTTAATTTTTTAATAACGAGCTTCCTAATCGTCGTGAAATTTTAACACGACCTCTTAAATACTTCATACAAAAACATACCAAATTTTCAGAATTTTCTTATCATTTTTTATTTCAACCCTTAAGGAGGTTGAAGCACTGATGATAGAATTCTGAAAATTTGGTATGTTTTTACATGAAGTATTCAGGAGGTCGTGTAAAAATTTCATGACGATTAAGAAGCTATTTATTGAACAATTAACATTAACATGTTTCACAGGGACTCAACATCCTTAATCGCAGTACAGTGATAACAATGGTGTAAACATTTCGGAAAAATTTGGTGATCATTTTGGAATGCTTCTCCCTCGCTGTCGCGAAAGTGCACTGCCATCGGAGAAGGAAGAAAAGAAAGATGCTGAGGGTCATGAACCTTTCGATTTGGCCTGGAATACCCTATATATATATCTCTTTCACGGCGTTTATTCTCTCAATATAACCTGTCGAGTTCTGAGGGCGCATGGCCGTCGCGCCCGCGCATGTACGCTCTGTCCCCCCCCCCCTCCCTCGCATCCAGAACGTACGTCTCTGAAAAGCCCAGCAGGGCAAAATGTGCTCTTTCTCTCTCTCTCTCTCTTGCTTTCTGCCTCTCTCGTTCGCGCTCTCTTGCTCTCACTGGTCTTTGCAGCCGCTGCAGCCACCGACGACGAGGGAGAAGCGAAGGCCGCTCGCCGTCTCACGTCTGTCTAGCCGACGCGAGAGAGACCTATCCGATTCTCCAACCCCCGTCTTCTACTCCCCCCCCCCCCTCTCGCCGCATCTTTCCCCCGCACCCGCTTCCCTTGCTTTCTTTCTATCGTAGGAATACACGTGAGCAAATTTGTCGATGTGCCTTCCTATGTACGCGTGTGTGTCGAGCATTTGCTCACGTATCAGCGATACCGTGTATCGAACAAAACTGGGCCTCGAAGAGCGTCCGCCAAACTCGAGACGAAATAGATTTGTCGCTATTGTACTCAACTTTATTCCAGTCGAATTAAATGAAAAGAGGCTCATCGCAGCTGTGTTCGCAAAAAATACAAGGGACTGAGAAACGATGGCTTTGCATAACTTGGACGGGCTGATTGAGCGGAATAATGAATTCCGTGATTTCAATAATGGGGATAGTTGTCGAGCGAATATTGCGATGTTGAGTAAGGTCACGCTGTTTTTTCTTTTCGTAAAAATTGATGTTTCATTTTAAAAAACCATTCCTAATGCTGCCAAACGTTTCGAAAGTGTTGCGTGATCGAATCCAAATGATTCCGCAAGTTCAGCAAGCGTTTGGCATGAGTCTTCATGAATTCCTCCAATTCAACACGTCAAAATCATTATCTTTGTAGCTACTGAACCAATCTCTGCGTGTGTGGACGACAGAGTCGCCGTAAGTATGAACAAAAATGTTGTGTGCTTCAGCTGCAGATATTTTTTGAATAAAGTAGTGCTGTAAAAATCCCCGCAAATATACTCTTTTTTGCAGGAAATTTTACATGTTTAACACTATGAAAAAAATTTATAGACATTTCACAAAGTGCAACTATGGATTGAAAATGTAATCAGACAATTGGCTTTATTGTTTTTCAAAGAATATTGATACATTGAGGTATATAATTGGGCTTGTTTGGATTTGTTTGTTTGTGTAATAATTGTTATATCATGTTGGTAATATATTTGTAATATATGTTGTAATATAATGTTTAAATTAATAACAAGATTAGAATTGGGTGGGGAGAGGGCATTTTTCGGCATGTCACTTCACTCTACTACAACACAGTGGAGTGGGGGTAGTGTTAGTTTCGTGCGACATCCAGCTAACTCAGACCCTATACCCAGCCTACCTCAACAAACATATACAGTTTCAATAACATTTTCAATGCTGAAAAAACGTTGTTTACAGTTTGGCGAAACGCCATACATTGAATTTCAAGCTTGCTTATAGTACTTCTTTACCGATGCGTTGCGATCGTAAACTACACGCACGTACCTCTGGTAACGCCATCTGTTGGAAAACAGCGAGAACTTATTCAATATCTTCCCGCCCTAGTAACGTAAAAGGTAACTTTGTGGACACTAGACTGCAATGAACGTCTTCATAGCCGTCAATTTTTCTCATACTCGACACCATGCGAATGCCAAGACTCGAAAATCGTCTTTGAGTGAACCTGAGCATTTTTTTTTACAATGGTGCTGCCAAGAAACATGCTTGCCTTCTAAATCAACCATTCTAACGACAACATTTTAAGAAGCTCCCTCGTAACAGTCAGACGCGATGCTGAGGGAGCTTGTATCATTGGAATGCTACGAAACGCTATTTTATTTCGAAATTTCATTATTTTTATTATTATCCAAAATCTTTTTTGCTAATGTACATTGTAAATCTGTAATGACGATTCGAAAAATTGTTTTAGTCGTTTGGGTAGCCGAAATCTGCTGGAAAAATCGTTGGGTAGTTTAAAAAAGCGGTTTTCGTTGTGTTGCAAACTTTTACCATATTCAAACGCGCTGATGGTCAACATTACACTTCGATAGAACGGCTTCGAAGTATCCTTTTTGCAAATATACGTATAGTCTTGTGTGGTATCGTATTTGTCGTTTAATCAACGGTGCTTATTACACGTATTATTGGATTAAAATAGGTATGTCAGTCTCCTGTCCCGCCCTTCCGTTCGCTCGGAATACCTTTTGGTCGCTCATTCGACGTCTCCATCCGCGCATGCTTGTATTGTGTCGGTATCAATCGTCTCGACGAATATAATCGTTCGAAACTTGTACGTTCGTCACCAAAATATATTACGTCGATGGCTCATTGACCGTAATCAATCTGTCATCAAGCTGTCAAGTACTTTGAAGGACTTGTATTGCGAGGAGAGAATATGCCGAGTGCGGATTCGAAATTGAATAAAATCCATTCGACTCAAGGCGTTACGTAGGTTTCGAAGCCAAAGAAAAGCATATTTTGTCTATATAACACAAATATAATGTATACATTATTTTATTCAAAATGTTAAGCACACAAAAGAGCAACTTTACAATATTTTTTAAAAATTTCATGAAAAAATTTGCGAAATTCAGCCGGTGGGACTTGGTTTCCGGAGATCCCTCAAGAAAAATGTCCTCGTGGTGGTCAGGATAACTCATGATACGAGGGTCCTTTGATAAGTCTGTGCAAAATTGTAAACTACTTAATTTTTCGGGATAAACCTTTTTTATTTTTCAACATAATCTCCTTTTAGGCTTATACACTTCATCCAACGCTGCTCTATCATAGGATTTGTTTAAGTCTACAAAATAGCCATTCGCTTCTGCAATCACCTCCTCGTTTGAATAAAATCTTTTTCCCGCCAGCCACTTCGTCATATTGGGGAACAAATAATAGTACGAAGGAGCCAAATCTGGAGAATAGGGGGCATGTGGAATGTGTTGGAACCCTATTTCCATTAACTTTGCGGCCACAACTGCTTACGCGTGAGCTGGTGCGTTGTCGTGATGGAAAAGGACTTTTTGTGGGCTAATCGTAGACGTTTTTCTCCCGGCTCGGTTTTCAAACGGTTCAATGACGATGAATAATATGCGCTTGTAATAGTTTTTCCAGATTTCCCTTTTCCAAATAGTTTTTCCAGATTCCCCCTTTCCAGATAGTCGATGAGGATTATTCCTTGCGAATCCCAAAAGACAGTCGCTTTAACCTTCCCGGCCGAGGGAACGGTCTTTGCCTTTTTTTATGCTGATTCCCCGTTGCCAACTCATTGTTTAGATTGTTCTTTGGTCTCAGGAGTGTAGTGATGTATCCATGTTTCATCCACAGTGTCGAAACGACGCTTACAATCCTGCGGATTCCGTTAAAGCAGCTGCAAACCGTCCTTGCAACACTTGACACGATTTCGTGTTCGCTTAGGCTAGCCGTCCAGTTGGCGGACGAATAAGCGTATGTTATTCGTTCGGATAGCGGCTAATTTCAGGCCATTCACGCTGTACAACGCCTCAAATAAACAATCTCAAACACACAAACCCAAACAAACCCAAACAATGCAACCCCAAACGAACAACCCCAAACAAAACTGACCAACCCAAAAAACCAAACAAAACCAACCTAAACCCAAACAAGAATCAACCAACCAACCCAAAAAACCGAAACAAAACCAACCCAAACCCAAACCAGAATCAACCAACCCAAACAAAACCAAAAAACCCAAACAACACCAACCAACCAAAAACTCAAACCCAAATAAATACCAACCAACCCAAACCAAATAAACGCAAACAAACCAACCCAAACAACACAAACCCAAATAAACAAACAAACAAAAAAACAAACCCAAACAAACCCAAACACATCTAACCAACCCAAATCAAACAATCCATAACACAAGCAACCAACCCAAACCCAAACAAAATTATAAAGATTTTCTTCGGATAACTACGTGTCAATTATTCTTCCCGATAGTTTGTTTAACAATTTAACACATTCTATCTGGACAATTATATATATGTTATTAGTCCGGATACTAGCTTACACGAATTACAATAATATGTACGTCTACTGGAAATACGGCGTGAACTGAGCCGCTATCCGGACGAATAACGAGGAGGCACTCCGTTTCGTTTTTGGTCAATCGTGAGCAATCGCGGCACCCATCTTGCGGATAGCTTTTTCATGTCCGAATGTTGGTGCAAAATATTATGTACCCGTTCATTCGAGATGCCCACAGCACTAGCAATCTCACGCACCTTCACTCTCCTGTCATCCATCACCATATCATGGATTTTATCAATGATTTCTGGAGTAGTGACCTCAACAGGGCGTCCAGAACGTTCAGCGTCGCTTGTGCCCATATGGCCACACCGAAAATTTTGAAACCACTTATAAACTGTTCTAATCGAAGGTGCCCAGTTACCAGAATGTTTATCAAGCTTCTCTTTAGTCTCCTGAGGCGTTTTGCCGTTCATAAAGTAATATTTAATCAACACATGAAATTCTTTTTCGTCCATTTTTTAATAATCACTTGACTTCCTCGTTTAAAACGAATGCCAAACACATAGAAATACACCGATCTGGCTGAAACGTGGTATGTTTTCTTCCAAGAGATGCTACTAACTGAAAATAATCTCGATACGCACCAGTATAGTGCCATTTCTTTGACTTTGCACGGACTTTTCAAACGACCCTCGTAGCTTTATCTGAATTTTAAAAACCACATTTTTTCTGTCAGTAGATAACTATAGCTCGTGATTGAACAAAGGATTTTTAAAAAATTGAAATTTGAATTTTTGGCACAGTTCTATGCAAAGGAGTTCAATTTTTGGTACTATTTACATTACGTATAGCCTTGTAAAATTAGTTGCAATCGAAAAAAACCTTCGTTCAATCACTAGGCAATGCTTTTTCCAAGAAGTGTGCAACATTTCAATAAGATCGGTGTATTCGTTTTTGACAAATCGTGTCCACTGACTTTAGAAATAATGTTTTGAGAAAAATGCAATATACCTGCATCGCTCCCGGCCGGTCTTTCCCAATGGGGGGAATTCCCAAAGGCTCTCTCTCTCTTTCTCTCTCCTAGACTTTTACTCCGATTGACTTAAAACTTTGGAAGAATATTCTAGACATATTGTACTAGATTGGATAATAAAATTTTAAAAACGGATTTTTTGACCTTTTCGAATCCACGTAGCCCCTTAAGGAAATATTTGTATGTCTCACATTCGGCAAAACAATTTTATCATCATACTCCGATCATTTTTTTCTTTCATATTAGGATATTATTCTTATATTGGGATGGAAATTCAATCCATTCTATTTATATTCTGTGATCAGCCTGGGGTTAAGGGGTTAAGCTACTGTCGGGACCCGAAATTAAGTGTTAATTTATAAAGTTAATTTCGGAGCAATAAGTAAGATGATTGAAAAACCGGTGGGACATTCATTTGTATGTAAATTATTATTGTTGTGTACCAAATTTCATTAAAAATATTCATAATTAAGGAAGTTATAAATAATCTCGTGAAGGACCTTTGAACGTGAGGGGCTCAACGGCGTACTTGATTTTGGTCAGCTGGTTGATCTGAAACAAACAAAAAACGAGTTTCTTTTCGTAAAATAGATAATATTGGCTAAGACTTGACCTCGCTCTTTTTTCGTTATCATGTTTCAATCATCAAAATGAAATTTAGAATTTTTTTCGATTTTCCGAGGAAGAATGGCAATTGTTAATAACCAGTGAAAAGAAAGGTTAAGCTTCGAGAAAAACGTATTTAAAGTTTTACTAGCAGTTATATGCGTGTGATAATAAGTTTACCTTCAATCTGCGATTCCTGCACCATATGTTGAACCTTCTTCTTCAATTTGAGTGGCCTCAAGCGACAAACGCGTGGTCGTCATTTTCACCGTAGCCTAACCTCTTAAATTTCTTCTTTCTCTAATCGCGAATGATATGTACTCTAAGCACATCATTTTTTTCACTTACACAGATGACTCAACGCTGATCTAAGAATCACACAGCATTTTCCAGCCTTGAAACCAACACGTCATCATCGCAAAGATATCATGGAAGTACAACGATGTCCGTAAGTTGCATACTCCTTCGGAGTAATTATTTCACTTGCTAAGTACAATTGTATATCTCGAAAATGACGATGGCGATGTGTTCGTCGACGTACATAAAGTATATTTCCTATTATTGCCCTAGACAATACGCTTCGTGGTGCAAATAATTCGCATCGAACTAAGTAGCCTGCTGATGAAAAAAAAACAAACCTCGCTATACCATCTATTACGCGCTATGGTATTGAAGCTTCCCTCGTTTGAGGGCAACGAAAGTTCTTTCTTATGGTTTCATTTTCTTATTTTCATTATTATACAACATATTGTTTGCAGATGTAGATGGTAGGTCCCCATTCAATCAGCTAAAACAATTGTTGAGAGAATTTTGTAGCTAAGATTTGCCAAAAGAAACGATAGCAATTAAAAATATACTATTCCATTGCTCAGCAACGATGAAAACTTCAATCCCGTTTATATACTTAGGATAAACATGTGAATATAAAATTCAATAATATGTGTATCAATGAATCTTATAGTATGCAGTTAGATTCGATGTCGAACGTATATACGATTGTAACACGTTATAAACGATTATTATACGAAGTGATTGGTAATTTGTATTGACCCTCAAGAGGGGTTATACTAGAGGTAATTTGCAACAAATTAAGCCTCGTTAACTAGGGGTCAAAGATGAGTGGTTTCCGACTTATGGTGGTTTTAAGACGTTTTTTTTTTTTATTTTCAAACTTGTTTCCAGTATAAATAATTGTAAAAAGAAAAGTACTCCACTCCGGGTACACATTTGGTACTTTTCTGGCGGCTGATGAATGAATGATTCCTCTAAAAAATGCATGCCCAAAATTCCCATAATCCCAGAAATAAAAGGTTTTTAGTGTTGATTGTCTAAAAGTTGATGACATGTGTACCTGATTAGGAAGCTCATGAAATAACAGGGGTTACGCGCATATGGAAAACAGGAAAAACCGGAAAAACTCAGGGAATTTCGTTCCTCCCGGAATAATCAGCGAAAAGTCAGGGAATTTTGGAAATTTTCTGGAATTTTCTCACAATTTACTTTTTGAAAGAGATACGAAAAATTAAACCGACTTGAAAAAAAAAACTGAACAGTATAAAAATACATATTTTTGTATATCTTTGATATTTATATTGTTCCTCATTATACAGAAAAGAAAGTTATGTCAGTGCCGAACGTTGAGGATTAAAAAAAACTGAGAACTAATTTACTCTAAAGCTACATTTGTAAATTAAAGTAAATTAAAAGTACAGCCACAAAAATACATTTGTATTCGATCTGTCGATACACAACCACATCATTATCATTATAGATAAGTATTTATATTTATTTTTTCTTTATTTTCACCGGCGTACAAACTTTTGTTTATAATGAAGAACAGGTTCTGTATTTGCTTTTAATGTCTTTTTTTTTACTTTATAATGTTTAAATTATGTTGCGAATTTCAGTTAAAAAAAATAAATATCAATTTTATCAAATTTCCATATATTTGGTCTTAAAAAAATTATGTTATCCAGTTCAACATAATTCTTCAATAGAAGGATCGAGTTGAGAATTTCCTTTGTTTCTTCAAGTCGGTTAACAATGTTGTTTTTTTTTCACAAAAATCAGTCATTGCTTTTTTTATGTATATAATTTTCCCGTATAGTTTGTAACGTTAACAAAGACTAATATCTCTCTAACTCAAAAAATATATGTTTGATGAAAAGAAAGTGTTCTTTATTTGACCCTAATTTGGCTAGTCTACAAAATCTGGAATTTTTGCAAAACCTGTATGGAAAACCTGGAAAAGTCAGGGAATTTCTGAGTCAATAATGCCTAACAACCCTGAATAAGGAACTTATTTCCGTAATTTGTATGACACGTGCCAAAATGTACAAAAAATATAATAATTCTTGCCACTTGAGATCTTTCATTTCTGAAATGATGGGAATTTTGGGCATGCTTTTCTTAAAGCAATCATTCAGTTATCAGCTTTCAGCAAAGTGTCAATTGAGTGCCTAGAGCGGAGCAGTCCTTTTTGCAATTATTTGTTTTTGGTGACAAGTCTGAAGATTTCTAAGTAACCTTAATACCTCCATAACTCGGAAACTACTCCTTTGAGCCAGATGATATACTTAGAAAATAAATACTCGATTTCGAGAATAATGTCGAGTCCCTTGATATATATACACGGGTGTCCGAAAAACTAACGATAATAATGCAGCCGCTGACAGGCCAGCTTATGATGATCCAGAATAACTAACTTAAATGAAAATCTATAACTTAAGGCAATACGGATATTTTTCAGTTCGGTTTTTTTTTCGTGCTATCAATAGAAACCATAAACATTTACACTGTTAGCTCTTTGAATTTTCAACATGTCTAACAATGTGATAATTTAGTTTAGATTGAAAAAAGACGCAACACGTACTTGTCGGTTGTTATTGATAACACGATCTTTTAGTTATATTCAGACAAATAACCGAACGGAAAAAGGTCCTCCTCCGATTCTGTTGAAACGTTTTTATGTGGAAGAGTACCAAAAACTAAGAGACACAATTTTTTTATCGGTGGAAAAACGGTTTTAAGGAGTGAAACGCACTCTTAAAAATAGGGGTGTTTTTCGTTTTTCGTCGATCACGTTGTCGTTCTCAGCTCCAATGTATAGTACACGAAAAAATAAATACTGTTGCAATTAGATTTTTTTTAACATCTCGTACCGTTAAAACGTTATCGACGAAAAACGAAAAACATCCCCATTTGTGAGGGTGCGTTTCGCCCCTTAGAACCATTTTTCCGCCGATAAAAAAAAATACGTGTCTCTTAGTGTTTTTGATACTTTTCCACATAAAAGAATTTCACCAAAATCGGAGGAGCACACCGAAGTGATGTTCCTTGTGAGGTCACATTGGGTTATTCTGGATCGTCATGAGCTGGCCTGGCCGTTCCTGAAATATTATCGTTGGTTTTTGGGACAATCTGCGTGTGGGTGTGTATATATATGTGAGTCCAATTGTAAAATAGCTGAATAACTATCTATTTATCAATGCTTGTCCCGCGTACTGAGTAATATTACGGAACTTTCACATTCTTTTGCTTATGACATTTCTCTTGAGAGTGCACATACAGTGACTGACAAAAAAAAAAGAGACCACCTCAAGAAATCTGCAAAAAATCGAAAAATTTAAGATCTTTATATTCGTATAATCTTTAACAGGCAAATTTTATTATCCTTACAAATATTCAACATGGCGATCGAAGAGACAATTGTTCTTTTCTTATTATAACAATGATTATAATTTATTATAACAATTGATATCTCTCAACACATTGACAAAAAAAGCAACCACTTTTCAATTTTTAAATATAACAAACCTTTTTTTTTTTTACGACAGCTAATATTTGGTATGGCCACCTTTGGCCTTGATAACGGCTTGGAATCGTCTAGGCATACTTTCAACCAGATTTCTTTTCCGGTTGAACAACTCGAATTTGCTTTCGTCAGACCAAAGGACCGTTTTCCAAAAAGCAATGGGCTGTTCAACAAATTTTTTTGCGAACTGCAAACGTTTAATTTTATTTCGTTTGCCGTTTAGCTGAATATCGGCTATGCAGACCAGTTTCCCGGAGTCGACGGCGAATTGTTTTATGAGACACGTCTAACTGAAGATTTTCCTTAATAACTCGTATTGTTGTACGCGGATTTTACTTCATTTCTTGCAAAATGCGAGAATCGCCCCGGTACGAAGTCGCTCGTTTTCTTCCTCTTCCTTTTATGTCCACAACACAACCAGTCAGAAAACTTTTTTCACAGTTTTTGTACTTGAGTCTTGCTCACTTCAAATTTTGTAGCAACTTTTCTTTATGATAAACCAGCCCGAATATCTTTTATAATCAATTTTCGTAAATCGATGGAAGTTTGTTTCTTGGTCATCGTAGCACATGTACCGTAGTCGAGAAACGATTTAAGAATAAGCTGAAGAATTATACTAGCTCATAGAAAGCATCATACGACGACCA
>CATODD010000065.1:0-22727 GCA_951751655.1 Ophion costatus | reverse complement strand
ATCACCTCTTACCCAAGGGAGATGGAACATTATCGTCGGGTATCCCGAGTGTGGACCGATCGACCCACCGATCGGGACATGGAGGATCGTTTCGCCGGGGCACAGGCCGATCACCTTTTCCACAAGCGAGATGAAATATTGTCGTCCAGTATCAAGAGTGTCGAACGATAGAACCGTCCTATCGGGTCGGGTAGAACGTTTTCGACGAGGCACAGGCCGATCACCTTTTTCCCAGGGGCTGATTGAAGATTTTCGTAGGGATTCCAAAGCGTGGATCGATCGACCCGCCAATCGGGACAGTTAGTAGTATTTCGTCTATGCGCAGGCCGATGACCGTGTCCCAATGGGAGTCGGAAAATTTTCGTCGGGTATGCCGAGTTTGGACCGACCGACCGTCCCATCGTGAAACGTCGGATTTTTTCGTCGTGGCACAGGCCGATCACCTTTTCCCAACGGGAGATTGAACATTTTCGTCGAGTAACCCGAGTGTGGACCGATCGACCCAACTATCGAGCCACGTAGAATCGGTTCGCCGGGGCACAGGCCGATCACCTTTTTCCCAAGCGAGATGAAACGTTTTCGTCCAGTATCAAGTGTGCTGACCGATCTAATCGTCTATCGGGTGAGGTAGAACGTTTTCGACGAGGCACAGGCCGATCACTTTTTCCCAGCGGCTGATTGGACATTTTCGTAGGGATTCCCGAGCGTGGACCGACCGACCCGCTATTCCGGGCAATTAGAAGTCCACCGTGTAGGCGCAGGCCGATCACCGTATCCCAGCTGGAGACGGACAACTTTCGTCGGGTATCCCGAGTGTGGACCGACCGACCGTCCTATCGTGACGCGTTGGATTTTTTCGTCGCGGCACAGGCCGATCACCCCTTACCCAAGGGAGATGGAACATTATCGTTGGGTATGCCGCGTGTGGACCGGTCGAGCGTCCTATCGGGACATGTAGAATCGTTTCGCCGGGGCACAGGCCGATTATCTTTTTCCCAAGCGAGATGAAATATGGTCGTCCAGTTTCACGAGTGTGGACCTATCGAACTGTCCTATCGGGTCAGCTAGAACGATTTTGAAGAGGCACAGGCCGATCGCCTTTTTCCCAGGGGCTGATTTATAATTTTCGTCGGGATTCCCGAGTGTGGACCGACCGACCCGCCTCTCCGGACAATTAGAAGTCCGTCGTGCAGGCGCAGGCCGATCACCTTTTCCCAACGGGAGACGGAACATTTTCGTCGACTAACCCGAGTGTGGACCGATCGACCCACCTATCAGGACATGTAGAATCGTTTCGCCGAGGCACAGGCCGATCACCTTTTTCCCAAGCGAGATGAAACATTGTCGTCCAGTATCAGAAGTGTGGTCGTAACGAACCGTCCTATCGGGTCGGCTAGAACGTTTTCGAAGAGGCACAGGCCGATCACCTTTTTCCCAGGGGCTGAATGACCATTTACGTCGGGATTCCCGAGTGTGGACCAACCGACCCGCCTTTACGGACCATTCGAAGTCCATCGTGTAAGCGCAGGCCGATCACCTTTTCCCAACGGAAGACGGAACATTTTCGTCGAGAATCCCGAGTGTGGACCGACCGACCGTCCTATCGTGACACGTCGGCTTATTCGTCGCGGCACCGGCCGATCACCTCCTACCGAAGGTAGTTGGAACATTATCGGTAGGGTATCCCGAGTGTGGACCTATCGACCCACTGATCGGGACATGTTGAACCGTTTCGCCGGGGCACAGGCCGATCACCTTTTCCCCTAGCGCGATGAAACATTGTCGTTCAGTATCACGAGTGTCGACCGATAGAACCGTCCTATCGGGTCAGGTAGAAAATATTCGACGAGGCACAGGCCGATCACAATTTTGCCAGGGGCTGATTGAAGATTTTCGTAGGGATTCCAGAGCGTGGACCGATCGACCCGCCAATCGGGACAGATAGTAGTGTTTCGTCTAGGCGCAGGCCGATCACCGTTTCCCAATGGGAGACGGAAAATTTTCGTCGGGTATCCCGAGTTTGGACCGACCGACCGTCCTATCGTGAAACGTCGGATTTTATCGTCGTGGCACAGGCCGATCACCATTTCCCAAAGGGAGCCTGAACATTTTCGACGAGTAACCCGAGTGTGGACCGATCGACCCACCTATCGAGACACGTTGAATCTTTTCGCCGGGGCACAGGCCGATCACCTTTTTCACAAGCGAGATGAAACATTTTCGTCCAGTATCAAGTGTGCGGACTGATCGAATCGTCCTATCGGGCGAGGTAGAACTTTTTCGACGAGGCACAGGCCGATCACTTTTTTCCCAGGGGCTGATTGGACATTTTCGTAGGGATTCCTGAGCGTGGACCGATCGACCGGGCTTTCCGGACAATTAGAAGTCCATCGTGTAGGCGCAGGCCGATCACCTTTGTCCAACTTGAGACGGAACATTTTCGTCGAGTTACCCGAGTGTGGACCGATCGACCCACCTATCGAAACACGTAGAATCTTTTGGCCGGGGCACAGGCCGTTCACTTTTTTCCTAGGGGCTGATTGAAAAATTTCGTCGGGATTCCCCAGTGTGGATCGACCGACCTGCCTTTACGGACAATTCGAAGTCCATCGTGTAGGCGCAGGCCGATCACCTTTTCTCAACGGGAGACGGAACATTTTCGTCGAGTATCCCGAGTGTGGGACGACCGACCGTCCTATAGTGACACGTTGATTTATCGTCGCGGCACAGGCCGATCACCTCTTACCCAGGGGAGATGGAACATTATCGCGGGGTATCCCGAGTGTGGATCGATCGACCCACCGATCGGGACATGGAGAATCGTTGCGCCGGGGCACAGGCCGATCACCTTTTTCCCAAGCGAGATGAAACATTTTCGTCCAGTATCAATTGTGCGGACCGATCGAATCGGCCTATCGGGCGAGATAGAACATTTTCGACGAGGCACAGGCCGATCACTTTTTTCCCAGGGGCTGATTGGACACTTTCGTAGGGATTCCCGAGCGTAGACCGATCGACCCGGCTTTCCGGACAATTAGAAGTCCATCGTGTAGGCGCAGGCCGATCACCTTTATCGAACTTGAGACGGAACGTTTTCGTCGAGTTACCCGAGTGTGGACCGATCGACCCACCTATCGAGACACGTAGAATCTTTTGGCCGGGGCACAGGCCGATCACCTTTTTCCCAGGGGCTGATTGAAAATTTTCGTCGAGATTCCCGAGTGTGGACCGACCGACCCGCCTTTACGGATAATTCGAAGTCCATCGTGTAGGCGCAGGCCAACCTCCTTTTCCCAACGGGAGACGGAACATTTCCGTCGAGTATCCCGAGTGTGGACCGACCGACCGTCCTATCGTGACACGTCGGTTTATTCGTCGCGGCGCAGGCCGATCACCTCTTACCCAAGGGAGATGGAACATTATCGTCGGGTATCCCGAGTGTGGACCGATCGACCCACCGATCGGGACATGGAGGATCGTTTCGCCGGGGCACAGGCCGATCACCTTTTCCACAAGCGAGATGAAATATTGTCGTCCACTATCAAGAGTGTCGAACGATAGAACCGTCCTATCGGGTCGGGTAGAACGTTTTCGACGAGGCACAGGCCGATCACCTTTTTCCCAGGGGCTGATTGAAGATTTTCGTAGGGATTCCAAAGCGTGGACCGATCGACCCGCCAATCGGGTCAGTTAGTAGTATTTCGTCTATGCGCAGGCCGATGACCGTGTCCCAATGGGAGTCGGAAAATTTTCGTCGGGTATGCCGAGTTTGGACCGACCGACCGTCCCATCGTGAAACGTCGGATTTTTTCGTCGTGGCACAGGCCGATCACCTTTTCCCAACGGGAGATTGAACATTTTCGTCGAGTAACCCGAGTGTGGACCGATCGACCCAACTATCGAGCCACGTAGAATCGGTTCGCCGGGGCACAGGCCGATCACCTTTTTCCCAAGCGAGATGAAACGTTTTCGTCCAGTATCAAGTGTGCTGACCGATCTAATCGTCTATCGGGTGAGGTAGAACGTTTTCGACGAGGCACAGGCCGATCACTTTTTCCCAGCGGCTGATTGGACATTTTCGTAGGGATTCCCGAGCGTGGACCGACCGACCCGCTATTCCGGGCAATTAGAAGTCCACCGTGTAGGCGCAGGCCGATCACCGTATCCCAGCTGGAGACGGACAACTTTCGTCGGGTATCCCGAGTGTGGACCGACCGACCGTCCTATCGTGACGCGTTGGATTTTTTCGTCGCGGCACAGGCCGATCACCCCTTACCCAAGGGAGATGGAACATTATCGTTGGGTATGCCGCGTGTGGACCGGTCGAGCGTCCTATCGGGACATGTAGAATCGTTTCGCCGGGGCACAGGCCGATTATCTTTTTCCCAAGCGAGATGAAATATGGTCGTCCAGTTTCACGAGTGTGGACCTATCGAACTGTCCTATCGGGTCAGCTAGAACGATTTTGAAGAGGCACAGGCCGATCGCCTTTTTCCCAGGGGCTGATTTATAATTTTCGTCGGGATTCCCGAGTGTGGACCGACCGACCCGCCTCTCCGGACAATTAGAAGTCCGTCGTGCAGGCGCAGGCCGATCACCTTTTCCCAACGGGAGACGGAACATTTTCGTCGACTAACCCGAGTGTGGACCGATCGACCCACCTATCAGGACATGTAGAATCGTTTCGCCGAGGCACAGGCCGATCACCTTTTTCCCAAGCGAGATGAAACATTGTCGTCCAGTATCAGAAGTGTGGTCGTAACGAACCGTCCTATCGGGTCAGCTAGAACGTTTTTGAAGAGGCACAGGCCGATCACCTTTTTCCCAGGGGCTGATTGACCATTTACGTCGGGATTCCCGAGTGTGGACCAACCGACCCGCCTTTACGGACCATTCGAAGTCCATCGTGTAAGCGCAGGCCGATCACCTTTTCCCAACGGAAGACGGAACATTTTCGTCGAGAATCCCGAGTGTGGACCGACCGACCGTCCTATCGTGACACGTCGGCTTATTCGTCGCGGCACCGGCCGATCACCTCCTACCGAAGGTAGTTGGAACATTATCGGTAGGGTATCCCGAGTGTGGACCTATCGACCCACTGATCGGGACATGTTGAACCGTTTCGCCGGGGCACAGGCCGATCACCTTTTCCCCTAGCGCGATGAAACATTGTCGTTCAGTATCACGAGTGTCGACCGATAGAACCGTCCTATCGGGTCAGGTAGAAAATATTCGACGAGGCACAGGCCGATCACAATTTTGCCAGGGGCTGATTGAAGATTTTCGTAGGGATTCCAGAGCGTGGACCGATCGACCCGCCAATCGGGACAGATAGTAGTGTTTCGTCTAGGCGCAGGCCGATCACCGTTTCCCAATGGGAGACGGAAAATTTTCGTCGGGTATCCCGAGTTTGGACCGACCGACCGTCCTATCGTGAAACGTCGGATGTTATCGTCGTGGCACAGGCCGATCACCATTTCCCAAAGGGAGCCTGAACATTTTCGACGAGTAACCCGAGTGTGGACCGATCGACCCACCTATCGAGACACGTTGAATCTTTGCGCCGGGGCACAGGCCGATCACCTTTTTCACAAGCGAGATGAAACATTTTCGTCCAGTATCAAGTGTGCGGACTGATCGAATCGTCCTATCGGGCGAGGTAGAACTTTTTCGACGAGGCACAGGCCGATCACTTTTTTCCCAGGGGCTGATTGGACATTTTCGTAGGGATTCCTGAGCGTGGACCGATCGACCGGGCTTTCCGGACAATTAGAAGTCCATCGTGTAGGCGCAGGCCGATCACCTTTGTCCAACTTGAGACGGAACATTTTCGTCGAGTTACCCGAGTGTGGACCGATCGACCCACCTATCGAGACACGTAGAATCTTTTGGCCGGGGCACAGGCCGTTCACTTTTTTCCTAGGGGCTGATTGAAAAATTTCGTCGGGATTCCCCAGTGTGGATCGACCGACCTGCCTTTACGGACAATTCGAAGTCCATCGTGTAGGCGCAGGCCGATCACCTTTTCTCAACGGGAGACGGAACATCTTCGTCGAGTATCCCGAGTGTGGGACGACCGACCGTCCTATAGTGACACGTTGATTTATCGTCGCGGCACAGGCCGATCACCTCTTACCCAAGGGAGATGGAACATTATCGCGGGGTATCCCGAGTGTGGATCGATCGACCCACCGATCGGGACATGGAGAATCGTTGCGCCGGGGCACAGGCCGATCACCTTTTTCCCAAGCGAGATGAAACATTTTCGTCCAGTATCAAGTGTGCGGACCGATCGAATCGGCCTATCGGGCGAGATAGAACATTTTCGACGAGGCACAGGCCGATCACTTTTTTCCCAGGGGCTGATTGGACACTTTCGTAGGGATTCCCGAGCGTAGACCGATCGACCCGGCTTTCCGGACAATTAGAAGTCCATCGTGTAGGCGCAGGCCGATCACCTTTATCGAACTTGAGACGGAACGTTTTCGTCGAGTTACCCGAGTGTGGACCGATCGACCCACCTATCGAGACACGTAGAATCTTTTGGCCGGGGCACAGGCCGATCACCTTTTTCCCAGGGGCTGATTGAAAATTTTCGTCGAGATTCCCGAGTGTGGACCGACCGACCCGCCTTTACGGATAATTCGAAGTCCATCGTGTAGGCGCAGGCCAACCTCCTTTTCCCAACGGGAGACGGAACATTTCCGTCGAGTATCCCGAGTGTGGACCGACCGACCGTCCTATCGTGACACGTCGGTTTATTCGTCGCGGCGCAGGCCGATCACCTCTTACCCAAGGGAGATGGAACATTATCGTTGGGTATCCCGAGTGTGGACCGATCGACCCACCGATCGGGACATGGAGAATCGTTTCGCCGGGGCACAGGCCGATCACCTTTTCCACAAGCGAGATAAAATATTGTCGTCCAGTATCAAGAGTGTCGAACGATAGAACCGTCCTATCGGGTCGGGTAGAAAGTTTTCGACGAGGCACAGGCCGATCACCTTTTTCCCAGGGGCTGATTGAAGATTTTCGTAGGGATTCCAAAGCGTGGACCGATCGACCCGCCAATCGGGTCATTTAGTAGTATTTCGTCTATGCGCAGGCCGATGACCGTGTCCCAATGGGAGTCGGAAAATTTTCGTCGGGTATGCCGAGTGTGGACCGACCGACCCGCCTTTACGGATAAATCGGAGTCCATCGTGTAGGCGCAGGCCGATCACCTTTTCCCAACAGGAGACGGAACATTTTCGTCGTGTATCCCGGGTGTGGACCGACCGACCGTCCTATCGTGACACGTCGGTTTATTCGTCGCGGCGCAGGCCGATCACCTCTTACCCAAGGGAGATGGAACATTATCGTTGGGTATCCTGAGTGTGGACCGATCGACCCATCGATCGGGACATGGAGAATCGTTTCGCCGGGGCACAGGCCGATCACCTTTTCCACAAGCGAGATGAACTATTGTCGGCCAGTATCAAGAGTGTCGAACGATAGAACCGTCCTATCGGGTCGGGTAGAACGTTTTCGACGAGGCACAGGCCGATCACCTTTTTCCCAGGGGCTGATTGAAGATTTTCGTAGGGATTCCAAAGCGTGGACCGATCGACCCGCCAATCGGGACAGTTAGTAGTATTTCGTCTATGCGCAGGCCGATGTCCGTGTCCCAATGGAAGTCGGAAAATTTTCGTCGGGTATGCCGAGTTTGGACCGACCGACCGTCCCATTGTGAAACGTCGGATTTTTTCGTCGTGGCACAGGCCGATCACCTTTTCCCAACGGGAGATTGAACATTTTCGTCGAGTAACCCGAGTGTGGACCGATCGACCCACCTATCGAGACACGTAGAATCTTTTGGCCGGGGCACAGGCCGATCAGCTTTTTCGCAGGGGCTGATTGAAAATTTACGTCGGGATTCCCGAGTGTGGACCAACCGACCCGCCTTTACGGACAATTCAAAGTACATCGTGTAGGCGCAGGCCGATCACCTTTTCCCAACGGATGACGGAACATTTTCGTCGAGAATCCCGAGTGTGGACCGACCGACCGTCCTCTAGTGACACGTCGGATTTTTTCGTCGCGGCACAGGCCGATCACCCCTTACCCAAGGGAGATGGAACATTATCGTTGGGTATGCCGCGTGTGGACCGGGCGACCCACCTATCGGGACATGTAGAATCGTTTCGCCGGGGCACAGGCCGATTATCTTTTTCCCAAGCGAGATGAAACATTGTCGTCCAGTATCACGAGTGTGGACCTATCGAATCGTCCTATCGGGTCAGCTAGAACGTTTTTTAAGAGGCACAGGCCGATCATCTTTTTCCCAGGGGCTGATTTATAATTTTCGTCGGGATTCCCGAGTGTGGACCGACCGACCCGCCTCTTCGGACGACTAGAAGTCCGTCGTGCAGGCGCAGGCCGATCACCTTTTCCCACAGGGAGACGGAACTTTTTCGAAGAGTAACCCGAGTGTGGACCGATCGACCCACCTATCGGGACATGTAGAATCGGTACACCGGGTTCAGGCCGATCACCTTTTTCCCTAGCGAAATGAAATATTTTCGTCCAGTATCAAGTGTGCGGACCGATCGAATCGTCCTATCGGGCGAGGTAGAACGTTTTCGACGAGGCACAGGCCGATCACTTTTTTCCGAGGGGCTGATTGGACATTTTCTTAGGGATTCCCGGTCGTGGACCAATCGACCCGGCTTTCCGGACAATAAGAAGTCCATCGGGTAGGCGTAGGCCGATCACCGTTTCTCAACTGGAGACGGACAATTTTCGTCGGGTATCCCGAGTGTGGACCGACCGACCGTCCTCTAGTGACACGTCGGATTTTTTCGTCGCGGCACAGGCCGATCACCCCTTACCCAAGGGAGATGGAACATTATCGTTGGGTATGCCGGGTGTGGACCGGGCGACCCACCTATCGGGACATGTAGAATCGTTTCGCCGGGGCACAGGCCGATCACCTTTTTTCCAATCGAGATGAAACATCGTCGTCCAGTATCACGAGTGTGGACCTATCGAACCGTCCTATCGGGTCAGCTAAAACGTTTTCGAAGAGGCATAGGCTAATCACCTTTTTCCCAGGGGCTGATTTATCATTTTCGTCGGGATTCCCGAGTGTGGACCGACCGACCTGCCTCTCCGGACAATTAGGAGTCCGTCGTGCAGGCGCAGGCCGATCACCTTTTCCCAACGGGAGACGGAACGATTTCATCGAGTAACCCGAGTGTGGACCGATCGACCCACCTTTCGGGACATGTAGAATAGTTTCGCCGAGGCACAGGGCGATCACCTTTTTCCCAAGCCAGATGAAACTTTGTCGTCCAGTATCAGGAGTGTGGACCTAACGAACCGTACTATCGGGTCAGCTAGAACGTTTTCGCAGAGGCACAGGCCGATCACCTTTTTCCCAGGGGCTGATTGTACATTTACGTCGGGATTCCCGAGTGTGGACCAACCGACCCGCCTTTAGGGACAATTCGAAGTCCATCGTGTAGGCGCTGGCCGATCACCTTTTCCCAACGGAAAGACGGAACAATTTCGTCGAGAATCCCGAGTGTGGACCGACCGACCGTCCTATCGTGACACGTCGGTTTATTCGTCGCGGCGCAGGCCGATCACCTCTTACCCAAGGGAGATGGAACATTATCGTCGGGTATCCCGAGTGTGGACCGATCGACCCACCGATCGGGACATGGAGGATCGTTTCGCCGGGGCACAGGCCGATCACCTTTTCCACAAGCGAGATGAAATATTGTCGTCCAGTATCAAGAGTGTCGAACGATAGAACCGTCCTATCGGGTCGGGTAGAACGTTTTCGACGAGGCACAGGCCGATCACCTTTTTCCCAGGGGCTGATTGAAGATTTTCGTAGGGATTCCAAAGCGTGGATCGATCGACCCGCCAATCGGGACAGTTAGTAGTATTTCGTCTATGCGCAGGCCGATGACCGTGTCCCAATGGGAGTCGGAAAATTTTCGTCGGGTATGCCGAGTTTGGACCGACCGACCGTCCCATCGTGAAACGTCGGATTTTTTCGTCGTGGCACAGGCCGATCACCTTTTCCCAACGGGAGATTGAACATTTTCGTCGAGTAACCCGAGTGTGGACCGATCGACCCAACTATCGAGCCACGTAGAATCGGTTCGCCGGGGCACAGGCCGATCACCTTTTTCCCAAGCGAGATGAAACGTTTTCGTCCAGTATCAAGTGTGCTGACCGATCTAATCGTCTATCGGGTGAGGTAGAACGTTTTCGACGAGGCACAGGCCGATCACTTTTTCCCAGCGGCTGATTGGACATTTTCGTAGGGATTCCCGAGCGTGGACCGACCGACCCGCTATTCCGGGCAATTAGAAGTCCACCGTGTAGGCGCAGGCCGATCACCGTATCCCAGCTGGAGACGGACAACTTTCGTCGGGTATCCCGAGTGTGGACCGACCGACCGTCCTATCGTGACGCGTTGGATTTTTTCGTCGCGGCACAGGCCGATCACCCCTTACCCAAGGGAGATGGAACATTATCGTTGGGTATGCCGCGTGTGGACCGGTCGAGCGTCCTATCGGGACATGTAGAATCGTTTCGCCGGGGCACAGGCCGATTATCTTTTTCCCAAGCGAGATGAAATATGGTCGTCCAGTTTCACGAGTGTGGACCTATCGAACTGTCCTATCGGGTCAGCTAGAACGATTTTGAAGAGGCACAGGCCGATCGCCTTTTTCCCAGGGGCTGATTTATAATTTTCGTCGGGATTCCCGAGTGTGGACCGACCGACCCGCCTCTCCGGACAATTAGAAGTCCGTCGTGCAGGCGCAGGCCGATCACCTTTTCCCAACGGGAGACGGAACATTTTCGTCGACTAACCCGAGTGTGGACCGATCGACCCACCTATCAGGACATGTAGAATCGTTTCGCCGAGGCACAGGCCGATCACCTTTTTCCCAAGCGAGATGAAACATTGTCGTCCAGTATCAGAAGTGTGGTCGTAACGAACCGTCCTATCGGGTCGGCTAGAACGTTTTCGAAGAGGCACAGGCCGATCACCTTTTTCCCAGGGGCTGAATGACCATTTACGTCGGGATTCCCGAGTGTGGACCAACCGACCCGCCTTTACGGACCATTCGAAGTCCATCGTGTAAGCGCAGGCCGATCACCTTTTCCCAACGGAAGACGGAACATTTTCGTCGAGAATCCCGAGTGTGGACCGACCGACCGTCCTATCGTGACACGTCGGCTTATTCGTCGCGGCACCGGCCGATCACCTCCTACCGAAGGTAGTTGGAACATTATCGGTAGGGTATCCCGAGTGTGGACCTATCGACCCACTGATCGGGACATGTTGAACCGTTTCGCCGGGGCACAGGCCGATCACCTTTTCCCCTAGCGCGATGAAACATTGTCGTTCAGTATCACGAGTGTCGACCGATAGAACCGTCCTATCGGGTCAGGTAGAAAATATTCGACGAGGCACAGGCCGATCACAATTTTGCCAGGGGCTGATTGAAGATTTTCGTAGGGATTCCAGAGCGTGGACCGATCGACCCGCCAATCGGGACAGATAGTAGTGTTTCGTCTAGGCGCAGGCCGATCACCGTTTCCCAATGGGAGACGGAAAATTTTCGTCGGGTATCCCGAGTTTGGACCGACCGACCGTCCTATCGTGAAACGTCGGATTTTATCGTCGTGGCACAGGCCGATCACCATTTCCCAAAGGGAGCCTGAACATTTTCGACGAGTAACCCGAGTGTGGACCGATCGACCCACCTATCGAGACACGTTGAATCTTTTCGCCGGGGCACAGGCCGATCACCTTTTTCACAAGCGAGATGAAACATTTTCGTCCAGTATCAAGTGTGCGGACTGATCGAATCGTCCTATCGGGCGAGGTAGAACTTTTTCGACGAGGCACAGGCCGATCACTTTTTTCCCAGGGGCTGATTGGACATTTTCGTAGGGATTCCTGAGCGTGGACCGATCGACCGGGCTTTCCGGACAATTAGAAGTCCATCGTGTAGGCGCAGGCCGATCACCTTTGTCCAACTTGAGACGGAACATTTTCGTCGAGTTACCCGAGTGTGGACCGATCGACCCACCTATCGAGACACGTAGAATCTTTTGGCCGGGGCACAGGCCGTTCACTTTTTTCCTAGGGGCTGATTGAAAAATTTCGTCGGGATTCCCCAGTGTGGATCGACCGACCTGCCTTTACGGACAATTCGAAGTCCATCGTGTAGGCGCAGGCCGATCACCTTTTCTCAACGGGAGACGGAACATTTTCGTCGAGTATCCCGAGTGTGGGACGACCGACCGTCCTATAGTGACACGTTGATTTATCGTCGCGGCACAGGCCGATCACCTCTTACCCAGGGGAGATGGAACATTATCGCGGGGTATCCCGAGTGTGGATCGATCGACCCACCGATCGGGACATGGAGAATCGTTGCGCCGGGGCACAGGCCGATCACCTTTTTCCCAAGCGAGATGAAACATTTTCGTCCAGTATCAATTGTGCGGACCGATCGAATCGGCCTATCGGGCGAGATAGAACATTTTCGACGAGGCACAGGCCGATCACTTTTTTCCCAGGGGCTGATTGGACACTTTCGTAGGGATTCCCGAGCGTAGACCGATCGACCCGGCTTTCCGGACAATTAGAAGTCCATCGTGTAGGCGCAGGCCGATCACCTTTATCGAACTTGAGACGGAACGTTTTCGTCGAGTTACCCGAGTGTGGACCGATCGACCCACCTATCGAGACACGTAGAATCTTTTGGCCGGGGCACAGGCCGATCACCTTTTTCCCAGGGGCTGATTGAAAATTTTCGTCGAGATTCCCGAGTGTGGACCGACCGACCCGCCTTTACGGATAATTCGAAGTCCATCGTGTAGGCGCAGGCCAACCTCCTTTTCCCAACGGGAGACGGAACATTTCCGTCGAGTATCCCGAGTGTGGACCGACCGACCGTCCTATCGTGACACGTCGGTTTATTCGTCGCGGCGCAGGCCGATCACCTCTTACCCAAGGGAGATGGAACATTATCGTCGGGTATCCCGAGTGTGGACCGATCGACCCACCGATCGGGACATGGAGGATCGTTTCGCCGGGGCACAGGCCGATCACCTTTTCCACAAGCGAGATGAAATATTGTCGTCCACTATCAAGAGTGTCGAACGATAGAACCGTCCTATCGGGTCGGGTAGAACGTTTTCGACGAGGCACAGGCCGATCACCTTTTTCCCAGGGGCTGATTGAAGATTTTCGTAGGGATTCCAAAGCGTGGACCGATCGACCCGCCAATCGGGTCAGTTAGTAGTATTTCGTCTATGCGCAGGCCGATGACCGTGTCCCAATGGGAGTCGGAAAATTTTCGTCGGGTATGCCGAGTTTGGACCGACCGACCGTCCCATCGTGAAACGTCGGATTTTTTCGTCGTGGCACAGGCCGATCACCTTTTCCCAACGGGAGATTGAACATTTTCGTCGAGTAACCCGAGTGTGGACCGATCGACCCAACTATCGAGCCACGTAGAATCGGTTCGCCGGGGCACAGGCCGATCACCTTTTTCCCAAGCGAGATGAAACGTTTTCGTCCAGTATCAAGTGTGCTGACCGATCTAATCGTCTATCGGGTGAGGTAGAACGTTTTCGACGAGGCACAGGCCGATCACTTTTTCCCAGCGGCTGATTGGACATTTTCGTAGGGATTCCCGAGCGTGGACCGACCGACCCGCTATTCCGGGCAATTAGAAGTCCACCGTGTAGGCGCAGGCCGATCACCGTATCCCAGCTGGAGACGGACAACTTTCGTCGGGTATCCCGAGTGTGGACCGACCGACCGTCCTATCGTGACGCGTTGGATTTTTTCGTCGCGGCACAGGCCGATCACCCCTTACCCAAGGGAGATGGAACATTATCGTTGGGTATGCCGCGTGTGGACCGGTCGAGCGTCCTATCGGGACATGTAGAATCGTTTCGCCGGGGCACAGGCCGATTATCTTTTTCCCAAGCGAGATGAAATATGGTCGTCCAGTTTCACGAGTGTGGACCTATCGAACTGTCCTATCGGGTCAGCTAGAACGATTTTGAAGAGGCACAGGCCGATCGCCTTTTTCCCAGGGGCTGATTTATAATTTTCGTCGGGATTCCCGAGTGTGGACCGACCGACCCGCCTCTCCGGACAATTAGAAGTCCGTCGTGCAGGCGCAGGCCGATCACCTTTTCCCAACGGGAGACGGAACATTTTCGTCGACTAACCCGAGTGTGGACCGATCGACCCACCTATCAGGACATGTAGAATCGTTTCGCCGAGGCACAGGCCGATCACCTTTTTCCCAAGCGAGATGAAACATTGTCGTCCAGTATCAGAAGTGTGGTCGTAACGAACCGTCCTATCGGGTCAGCTAGAACGTTTTTGAAGAGGCACAGGCCGATCACCTTTTTCCCAGGGGCTGATTGACCATTTACGTCGGGATTCCCGAGTGTGGACCAACCGACCCGCCTTTACGGACCATTCGAAGTCCATCGTGTAAGCGCAGGCCGATCACCTTTTCCCAACGGAAGACGGAACATTTTCGTCGAGAATCCCGAGTGTGGACCGACCGACCGTCCTATCGTGACACGTCGGCTTATTCGTCGCGGCACCGGCCGATCACCTCCTACCGAAGGTAGTTGGAACATTATCGGTAGGGTATCCCGAGTGTGGACCTATCGACCCACTGATCGGGACATGTTGAACCGTTTCGCCGGGGCACAGGCCGATCACCTTTTCCCCTAGCGCGATGAAACATTGTCGTTCAGTATCACGAGTGTCGACCGATAGAACCGTCCTATCGGGTCAGGTAGAAAATATTCGACGAGGCACAGGCCGATCACAATTTTGCCAGGGGCTGATTGAAGATTTTCGTAGGGATTCCAGAGCGTGGACCGATCGACCCGCCAATCGGGACAGATAGTAGTGTTTCGTCTAGGCGCAGGCCGATCACCGTTTCCCAATGGGAGACGGAAAATTTTCGTCGGGTATCCCGAGTTTGGACCGACCGACCGTCCTATCGTGAAACGTCGGATGTTATCGTCGTGGCACAGGCCGATCACCATTTCCCAAAGGGAGCCTGAACATTTTCGACGAGTAACCCGAGTGTGGACCGATCGACCCACCTATCGAGACACGTTGAATCTTTGCGCCGGGGCACAGGCCGATCACCTTTTTCACAAGCGAGATGAAACATTTTCGTCCAGTATCAAGTGTGCGGACTGATCGAATCGTCCTATCGGGCGAGGTAGAACTTTTTCGACGAGGCACAGGCCGATCACTTTTTTCCCAGGGGCTGATTGGACATTTTCGTAGGGATTCCTGAGCGTGGACCGATCGACCGGGCTTTCCGGACAATTAGAAGTCCATCGTGTAGGCGCAGGCCGATCA
Organism: Ophion costatus; assembly: GCA_951751655.1. Lineage (NCBI taxonomy): Eukaryota > Metazoa > Arthropoda > Insecta > Hymenoptera > Ichneumonidae > Ophion > Ophion costatus. The sequence goes on along the minus strand of CATODD010000065.1, from coordinate 7,300 downwards.
CCTTTGTCCAACTTGAGACGGAACATTTTCGTCGAGTTACCCGAGTGTGGACCGATCGACCCACCTATCGAGACACGTAGAATCTTTTGGCCGGGGCACAGGCCGTTCACTTTTTTCCTAGGGGCTGATTGAAAAATTTCGTCGGGATTCCCCAGTGTGGATCGACCGACCTGCCTTTACGGACAATTCGAAGTCCATCGTGTAGGCGCAGGCCGATCACCTTTTCTCAACGGGAGACGGAACATCTTCGTCGAGTATCCCGAGTGTGGGACGACCGACCGTCCTATAGTGACACGTTGATTTATCGTCGCGGCACAGGCCGATCACCTCTTACCCAAGGGAGATGGAACATTATCGCGGGGTATCCCGAGTGTGGATCGATCGACCCACCGATCGGGACATGGAGAATCGTTGCGCCGGGGCACAGGCCGATCACCTTTTTCCCAAGCGAGATGAAACATTTTCGTCCAGTATCAAGTGTGCGGACCGATCGAATCGGCCTATCGGGCGAGATAGAACATTTTCGACGAGGCACAGGCCGATCACTTTTTTCCCAGGGGCTGATTGGACACTTTCGTAGGGATTCCCGAGCGTAGACCGATCGACCCGGCTTTCCGGACAATTAGAAGTCCATCGTGTAGGCGCAGGCCGATCACCTTTATCGAACTTGAGACGGAACGTTTTCGTCGAGTTACCCGAGTGTGGACCGATCGACCCACCTATCGAGACACGTAGAATCTTTTGGCCGGGGCACAGGCCGATCACCTTTTTCCCAGGGGCTGATTGAAAATTTTCGTCGAGATTCCCGAGTGTGGACCGACCGACCCGCCTTTACGGATAATTCGAAGTCCATCGTGTAGGCGCAGGCCAACCTCCTTTTCCCAACGGGAGACGGAACATTTCCGTCGAGTATCCCGAGTGTGGACCGACCGACCGTCCTATCGTGACACGTCGGTTTATTCGTCGCGGCGCAGGCCGATCACCTCTTACCCAAGGGAGATGGAACATTATCGTTGGGTATCCCGAGTGTGGACCGATCGACCCACCGATCGGGACATGGAGAATCGTTTCGCCGGGGCACAGGCCGATCACCTTTTCCACAAGCGAGATAAAATATTGTCGTCCAGTATCAAGAGTGTCGAACGATAGAACCGTCCTATCGGGTCGGGTAGAAAGTTTTCGACGAGGCACAGGCCGATCACCTTTTTCCCAGGGGCTGATTGAAGATTTTCGTAGGGATTCCAAAGCGTGGACCGATCGACCCGCCAATCGGGTCATTTAGTAGTATTTCGTCTATGCGCAGGCCGATGACCGTGTCCCAATGGGAGTCGGAAAATTTTCGTCGGGTATGCCGAGTTTGGACCGACCGACCGTCCCATCGTGAAACGTCGGATTTTTTCGTCGTGGCACAGGCCGATCACCTTTTCCCAACGGGAGATTGAACATTTTCGTCGAGTAACCCGAGTGTGGACCGATCGACCCACCTATCGAGACACGTAGAATGTTTTTGGCCGGGGCACAGGCCGATCAGCTTTTTCGCAGGGGCTGATTGAAAATTTTCATCGGGATTCCCGAGTGTGGACCGACCGACCCGCCTTTACGGATAAATCGGAGTCCATCGTGTAGGCGCAGGCCGATCACCTTTTCCCAACAGGAGACGGAACATTTTCGTCGTGTATCCCGGGTGTGGACCGACCGACCGTCCTATCGTGACACGTCGGTTTATTCGTCGCGGCGCAGGCCAATCACCTCTTACCCAAGGGAGATGGAACATTATCGTTGGGTATCCTGAGTGTGGACCGATCGACCCATCGATCGGGACATGGAGAATCGTTTCGCCGGGGCACAGGCCGATCACCTTTTCCACAAGCGAGATGAACTATTGTCGGCCAGTATCAAGAGTGTCGAACGATAGAACCGTCCTATCGGGTCGGGTAGAACGTTTTCGACGAGGCACAGGCCGATCACCTTTTTCCCAGGGGCTGATTGAAGATTTTCGTAGGGATTCCAAAGCGTGGACCGATCGACCCGCCAATCGGGACAGTTAGTAGTATTTCGTCTATGCGCAGGCCGATGACCGTGTCCCAATGGAAGTCGGAAAATTTTCGTCGGGTATGCCGAGTTTGGACCGACCGACCGTCCCATTGTGAAACGTCGGATTTTTTCGTCGTGGCACAGGCCGATCACCTTTTCCCAACGGGAGATTGAACATTTTCGTCGAGTAACCCGAGTGTGGACCGATCGACCCACCTATCGAGACACGTAGAATCTTTTGGCCGGGGCACAGGCCGATCAGCTTTTTCGCAGGGGCTGATTGAAAATTTACGTCGGGATTCCCGAGTGTGGACCAACCGACCCGCCTTTACGGACAATTCAAAGTACATCGTGTAGGCGCAGGCCGATCACCTTTTCCCAACGGATGACGGAACATTTTCGTCGAGAATCCCGAGTGTGGACCGACCGACCGTCCTCTAGTGACACGTCGGATTTTTTCGTCGCGGCACAGGCCGATCACCCCTTACCCAAGGGAGATGGAACATTATCGTTGGGTATGCCGCGTGTGGACCGGGCGACCCACCTATCGGGACATGTAGAATCGTTTCGCCGGGGCACAGGCCGATTATCTTTTTCCCAAGCGAGATGAAACATTGTCGTCCAGTATCACGAGTGTGGACCTATCGAATCGTCCTATCGGGTCAGCTAGAACGTTTTTTAAGAGGCACAGGCCGATCATCTTTTTCCCAGGGGCTGATTTATAATTTTCGTCGGGATTCCCGAGTGTGGACCGACCGACCCGCCTCTTCGGACGACTAGAAGTCCGTCGTGCAGGCGCAGGCCGATCACCTTTTCCCACAGGGAGACGGAACTTTTTCGAAGAGTAACCCGAGTGTGGACCGATCGACCCACCTATCGGGACATGTAGAATCGGTACACCGGGTTCAGGCCGATCACCTTTTTCCCTAGCGAAATGAAATATTTTCGTCCAGTATCAAGTGTGCGGACCGATCGAATCGTCCTATCGGGCGAGGTAGAACGTTTTCGACGAGGCACAGGCCGATCACTTTTTTCCGAGGGGCTGATTGGACATTTTCTTAGGGATTCCCGGTCGTGGACCAATCGACCCGGCTTTCCGGACAATAAGAAGTCCATCGTGTAGGCGTAGGCCGATCACCGTTTCTCAACTGGAGACGGACAATTTTCGTCGGGTATCCCGAGTGTGGACCGACCGACCGTCCTCTAGTGACACGTCGGATTTTTTCGTCGCGGCACAGGCCGATCACCCCTTACCCAAGGGAGATGGAACATTATCGTTGGGTATGCCGGGTGTGGACCGGGCGACCCACCTATCGGGACATGTAGAATCGTTTCGCCGGGGCACAGGCCGATCACCTTTTTTCCAATCGAGATGAAACATCGTCGTCCAGTATCACGAGTGTGGACCTATCGAACCGTCCTATCGGGTCAGCTAAAACGTTTTCGAAGAGGCATAGGCTAATCACCTTTTTCCCAGGGGCTGATTTATCATTTTCGTCGGGATTCCCGAGTGTGGACCGACCGACCTGCCTCTCCGGACAATTAGGAGTCCGTCGTGCAGGCGCAGGCCGATCACCTTTTCCCAACGGGAGACGGAACGATTTCATCGAGTAACCCGAGTGTGGACCGATCGACCCACCTTTCGGGACATGTAGAATAGTTTCGCCGAGGCACAGGGCGATCACCTTTTTCCCAAGCCAGATGAAACTTTGTCGTCCAGTATCAGGAGTGTGGACCTAACGAACCGTACTATCGGGTCAGCTAGAACGTTTTCGCAGAGGCACAGGCCGATCACCTTTTTCCCAGGGGCTGATTGAACATTTACGTCGGGATTCCCGAGTGTGGACCAACCGACCCGCCTTTAGGGACAATTCGAAGTCCATCGTGTAGGCGCTGGCCGATCACCTTTTCCCAACGGAAAGACGGAACAATTTCGTCGAGAATCCCGAGTGTGGACCGACCGACCGTCCTATCGTGACACGTCGGTTTATTCGTCGCGGCGCAGGCCGATCACCTCTTACCCAAGGGAGATGGAACATTATCGTCGGGTATCCCGAGTGTGGACCGATCGACCCACCGATCGGGACATGGAGGATCGTTTCGCCGGGGCACAGGCCGATCACCTTTTCCACAAGCGAGATGAAATATTGTCGTCCAGTATCAAGAGTGTCGAACGATAGAACCGTCCTATCGGGTCGGGTAGAACGTTTTCGACGAGGCACAGGCCGATCACCTTTTTCCCAGGGGCTGATTGAAGATTTTCGTAGGGATTCCAAAGCGTGGATCGATCGACCCGCCAATCGGGACAGTTAGTAGTATTTCGTCTATGCGCAGGCCGATGACCGTGTCCCAATGGGAGTCGGAAAATTTTCGTCGGGTATGCCGAGTTTGGACCGACCGACCGTCCCATCGTGAAACGTCGGATTTTTTCGTCGTGGCACAGGCCGATCACCTTTTCCCAACGGGAGATTGAACATTTTCGTCGAGTAACCCGAGTGTGGACCGATCGACCCAACTATCGAGCCACGTAGAATCGGTTCGCCGGGGCACAGGCCGATCACCTTTTTCCCAAGCGAGATGAAACGTTTTCGTCCAGTATCAAGTGTGCTGACCGATCTAATCGTCTATCGGGTGAGGTAGAATGTTTTCGACGAGGCACAGGCCGATCACTTTTTCCCAGCGGCTGATTGGACATTTTCGTAGGGATTCCCGAGCGTGGACCGACCGACCCGCTATTCCGGGCAATTAGAAGTCCACCGTGTAGGCGCAGGCCGATCACCGTATCCCAGCTGGAGACGGACAACTTTCGTCGGGTATCCCGAGTGTGGACCGACCGACCGTCCTATCGTGACGCGTTGGATTTTTTCGTCGCGGCACAGGCCGATCACCCCTTACCCAAGGGAGATGGAACATTATCGTTGGGTATGCCGCGTGTGGACCGGTCGAGCGTCCTATCGGGACATGTAGAATCGTTTCGCCGGGGCACAGGCCGATTATCTTTTTCCCAAGCGAGATGAAATATGGTCGTCCAGTTTCACGAGTGTGGACCTATCGAACTGTCCTATCGGGTCAGCTAGAACGATTTTGAAGAGGCACAGGCCGATCGCCTTTTTCCCAGGGGCTGATTTATAATTTTCGTCGGGATTCCCGAGTGTGGACCGACCGACCCGCCTCTCCGGACAATTAGAAGTCCGTCGTGCAGGCGCAGGCCGATCACCTTTTCCCAACGGGAGACGGAACATTTTCGTCGACTAACCCGAGTGTGGACCGATCGACCCACCTATCAGGACATGTAGAATCGTTTCGCCGAGGCACAGGCCGATCACCTTTATCCCAAGCGAGATGAAACATTGTCGTCCAGTATCAGAAGTGTGGTCGTAACGAACCGTCCTATCGGGTCGGCTAGAACGTTTTCGAAGAGGCACAGGCCGATCACCTTTTTCCCAGGGGCTGAATGACCATTTACGTCGGGATTCCCGAGTGTGGACCAACCGACCCGCCTTTACGGACCATTCGAAGTCCATCGTGTAAGCGCAGGCCGATCACCTTTTCCCAACGGAAGACGGAACATTTTCGTCGAGAATCCCGAGTGTGGACCGACCGACCGTCCTATCGTGACACGTCGGCTTATTCGTCGCGGCACCGGCCGATCACCTCCTACCGAAGGTAGTTGGAACATTATCGGTAGGGTATCCCGAGTGTGGACCTATCGACCCACTGATCGGGACATGTTGAACCGTTTCGCCGGGGCACAGGCCGATCACCTTTTCCCCTAGCGCGATGAAACATTGTCGTTCAGTATCACGAGTGTCGACCGATAGAACCGTCCTATCGGGTCAGGTAGAAAATATTCGACGAGGCACAGGCCGATCACAATTTTGCCAGGGGCTGATTGAAGATTTTCGTAGGGATTCCAGAGCGTGGACCGATCGACCCGCCAATCGGGACAGATAGTAGTGTTTCGTCTAGGCGCAGGCCGATCACCGTTTCCCAATGGGAGACGGAAAATTTTCGTCGGGTATCCCGAGTTTGGACCGACCGACCGTCCTATCGTGAAACGTCGGATTTTATCGTCGTGGCACAGGCCGATCACCATTTCCCAAAGGGAGCCTGAACATTTTCGACGAGTAACCCGAGTGTGGACCGATCGACCCACCTATCGAGACACGTTGAATCTTTTCGCCGGGGCACAGGCCGATCACCTTTTTCACAAGCGAGATGAAACATTTTCGTCCAGTATCAAGTGTGCGGACTGATCGAATCGTCCTATCGGGCGAGGTAGAACTTTTTCGACGAGGCACAGGCCGATCACTTTTTTCCCAGGGGCTGATTGGACATTTTCGTAGGGATTCCTGAGCGTGGACCGATCGACCGGGCTTTCCGGACAATTAGAAGTCCATCGTGTAGGCGCAGGCCGATCACCTTTGTCCAACTTGAGACGGAACATTTTCGTCGAGTTACCCGAGTGTGGACCGATCGACCCACCTATCGAGACACGTAGAATCTTTTGGCCGGGGCACAGGCCGTTCACTTTTTTCCTAGGGGCTGATTGAAAAATTTCGTCGGGATTCCCCAGTGTGGATCGACCGACCTGCCTTTACGGACAATTCGAAGTCCATCGTGTAGGCGCAGGCCGATCACCTTTTCTCAACGGGAGACGGAACATTTTCGTCGAGTATCCCGAGTGTGGGACGACCGACCGTCCTATAGTGACACGTTGATTTATCGTCGCGGCACAGGCCGATCACCTCTTACCCAAGGGAGATGGAACATTATCGCGGGGTATCCCGAGTGTGGATCGATCGACCCACCGATCGGGACATGGAGAATCGTTGCGCCGGGGCACAGGCCGATCACCTTTTTCCCAAGCGAGATGAAACATTTTCGTCCAGTATCAAGTGTGCGGACCGATCGAATCGGCCTATCGGGCGAGATAGAACATTTTCGACGAGGCACAGGCCGATCACTTTTTTCCCAGGGGCTGATTGGACACTTTCGTAGGGATTCCCGAGCGTAGACCGATCGACCCGGCTTTCCGGACAATTAGAAGTCCATCGTGTAGGCGCAGGCCGATCACCTTTATCGAACTTGAGACGGAACGTTTTCGTCGAGTTACCCGAGTGTGGACCGATCGACCCACCTATCGAGACACGTAGAATCTTTTGGCCGGGGCACAGGCCGATCACCTTTTTCCCAGGGGCTGATTGAAAATTTTCGTCGAGATTCCCGAGTGTGGACCGACCGACCCGCCTTTACGGATAATTCG
>CATODD010000064.1:0-23812 GCA_951751655.1 Ophion costatus | reverse complement strand
CGAGAGTGAGCGAGAGAGAGAGAGCGAGAGTGAGCGAGAGTGAGCGAGAGTGAGCGAGAGAGAGAGAGCGAGAGTGAGCGAGAGAGAGAGAGAGAGAGTGAGCGAGAGTGAGCGAGAGTGAGCGAGAGAGAGAGAGAGAGAGTGAGCGAGAGTGAGCGAGAGTGAGCGAGAGTGAGAGAGAGAGAGTGAGCGAGAGTGAGCGAGAGTGAGCGAGAGTGAGCGAGAGTGAGCGAGAGAGAGTGAGCGAGAGTGAGCGAGAGTGAGCGAGAGTGAGAGAGAGAGAGTGAGAGAGAGAGAGTGAGCGAGAGCGAGCGAGAGTGAGCGAGAGCGAGCGAGAGTGAGCGAGAGCGAGCGAGAGTGAGCGAGAGCGAGCGAGAGTGAGCGAGAGCGAGCGAGAGTGAGCGAGAGCGAGCGAGAGTGAGCGAGAGCGAGCGAGAGTGAGCGAGAGCGAGCGAGAGTGAGCGAGAGCGAGCGAGAGTGAGCGAGAGCGAGCGAGAGTGAGCGAGAGCGAGCGAGAGTGAGCGAGAGCGAGCGAGAGTGAGCGAGAGCGAGCGAGAGTGAGCGAGAGCGAGCGAGAGTGAGCGAGAGCGAGCGAGAGTGAGCGAGAGCGAGCGAGAGTGAGCGAGAGCGAGCGAGAGTGAGCGAGAGCGAGCGAGAGTGAGCGAGAGCGAGCGAGAGTGAGCGAGAGCGAGCGAGAGTGAGCGAGAGCGAGCGAGAGTGAGCGAGAGCGAGCGAGAGTGAGCGAGAGCGAGCGAGAGTGAGCGAGAGCGAGCGAGAGTGAGCGAGAGTGAGCGAGAGTGAGCGAGAGTGAGCGAGAGTGAGCGAGAGTGAGCGAGAGTGAGCGAGAGTGAGCGAGAGTGAGAGTGAGTGAGAGTGAGTGAGAGTGAGAGAGTGAGAGAGTGAGAGAGTGAGAGAGAGAGTGAGTGAGAGTGAGAGAGTGAGAGAGTGAGAGAGTGAGAGAGAGAGAGAGAGAGAGAGAGAGAGAGAGAGAGAGAGATTGATTGATTGATTGATTGATTGATTGATACAATTTATTATGCCCCAGCAAGCTTTCAGGCAAATTATGGTAAATAATAAAATACAATATGCGATTTCCGATGAAATACAAAATACAAGGTAGAATCATTAGTGATACAAGCAACCGTTCAAGAACTTAATAATAATATAATGGTAACTAATAATATTTCATATCACTTCAACCGATTTCAAAGGTTAGAACGATGATACAAAATAATAATAAAGTAATAAAATAAAATAACAGACTAATTCTACATGGTGTACAAAATGATAATAGGGTAATGATACATAATACTAGATCATCCAGACTATAAAATGAGATAATGCGGTAATGAGATAATGAGATAATGAGATAATGCGATAATTCTCACACGCGTTACGTGCCGACTGGATAGTAAATCATCAAAGAAAGAAAAAAAAACAGCTTAAAAATATTGCTTCATTTTGAACGGACCTCAAAAACGTTTCAAATGAACTAAACACTTAAGGCGGGATTCTACTTTGAAACCATGAAAAAAACGCTATTTTCGTGAATTTTTTCTGAGAATATTATTAAAGATATCGATATGGGGTTTAAACTGTTCAATAAATACACTCTTTAAGTACATAAAAAAAAAAATTTTAATGTATTTTATTCATTTTTTGTACACGTAAAATATGTTTAAAGCCAACCCCTCGAAAAGCAGGTACCGTTACCGTGGTCGTGAAATCTTCCCGACGGATGGTCTGAAACAAAAAAATCAAATAGTTTCATGTTCAGTATGTCTTCAGGAACCGACTCAACTAGAATATTTTATATACGTGCAAAATTAACAAAATGGCGGCTAAAATACGAAAAAAAAAATGCGTTTTTTTGGGTCTTTTTTTGCAATAAAAAAATAGTTCTAATCAAAATTTTAAGTTGATTGTAGTTAGGTCGGTTGGTACACACATATAGAATATGTGTTCTAAATTTCATATGGATCGGTTCAGCACTTTTTGAGTTATCACGACCACGGTACTTGAAAATGTCGTTTCGAGAAAAACGCGTTTAAAGTTTTGGTGATTGATAAATCGTAGAAAAAATTATCTTACCCTCAATCAGCGATGCCTGGGCCACATAATATGCCTTCGACGTGTTCCAGGTGGGTGTTTTCATCCAATTTGGCCTTTTCAAAGTTTCAAAGTAGAATTCCGCCTTAAAGCTTCCACGAAACAAAGATTTCAATTTTTTCTCTCACGATCCCACGCCCTTTCACTCCGCACCCAGTCTCCTTGCTGTTTCCAGTTTTTCAGCGACTTCTCCCCGAAGTAACGTATCGCACTTGCGCACGAGGGCACAGGGAAACTGTGGAAAACCGGTGTCGATAAAGGCGGACGCGTTTTCCCCGGTAATGAGTTCTCAGTTGACGGGGCTCACCATCGGGGAAACTCGTTCGGTAGTTGGCGTGCAAGTGCGCCCATGAGTGGTCACCCATCCGAGTAGTGGCCCGCGCCGACTCTGCTCGACACGGGAGAAACTCTCAACCGATCTCGCGGTCCATTACTGTCCGTCATTCACATTTCCTAATTTATGCTAATTATACTTTTCGTCTGTACATACTTTACGTTTCTTTCTTTCTCTCTCCCCCCCCTCTCCCCTCCTCTCTGTTTGGGACTGTGCCGATCGAGACACAAAGGATCCCGGCGAACAATGACGAGCTTCCTTCCCCGTAACAACTGTTTATACCCCGGTACACCTTTTATTCCCCATTTTCACTTTCACTTTTTTTCCCCCGTCGTCAATGCGGAGCCTCCTTTCAGTTTTACAACGGAGGGCGTGCGCGCGCCTTTCTGCCCTTACATCCGGTGCTCTCTTCGGATTATCTATTTTCGCATGCTGCGAAGTTAATCTCGGCATTGGACGGGGCCTTTAGGCGACCTTTAGGCGAGGAAAAAATTGCTGATTTTTAGAATTTTTTTTTAACGGAAGATTTTTTTACTATTTTTGAGACTTGGGGTTTTGTTTTGTTACCACTTTTGGCTGTTGCATGGTGTTTTTTTTTAATTAAGGGGTTAGGCCACAGTAACGGGTATAAAATCATGCGGGAATTTAACAATTTTTTTTCGTATGAAAAAGTCAATCCTGAAATTAATTACACATCTATTTAGTATGAATATCATGCTGTTGGAAAATTTTTGTTTTTACCGATGTACAAAATGGCCGACTAATAATATTTTCTTTTGTTATCTTTTCATACAATTTTTGATATATGCAAAAATAACATAATGGCGAACATTTTTCGAAAAAATCAAAAAAACATATTTTTTTCACCGTTTTTGGCAAAAAAAATAGTAAATATCAAAATTTTTTAAAAATCCTTGATATGCGCTTGATAGCTATAGTTGTAAAGAATATGGGGTTAACATTTCATAAGGATCGGTTCAGTAGTTTCGAAGATTTTATCATCAAGCCGTCGAAAAACGTTCCGAGAAAAACGCGTTTGAAGTTCGTTTGGGTTACATAAATAGATAAAAAATTTTTTTTTTGTATATTTCGGACGTGTATTTATTAAGCGTAACAACTTTTATATCAATATCTATAATACGAACGTATCAAAAAATTCATGAAAATAGCATTTTTTAGCGTCTAAAGTGAGAAGACCCCGTAATACTCATACGCAGAATATGAACCACGTAAAAGTGAGAAATGTTGAAAATCGATGAAATGGTACGCTTTGAAACAAAAAGGTCGAATTTTCCGAAAAAATGGCTACATTTTGCAATAAAAAATACTTTATTAAAAATTTTCGTAAACATTTGCGGTCATGTTTTAGACGATAAGGCTAGATAGATTTTTATCAAATTCGTCAGAATCGGTCGATTAGTTTTCTTGCTACACGTCACGCCAGTTTTGGGATTGCAGATTAGAAGACCGTTCCTACGGTCTTCTATTCGAAACCGCCATTTTTAAAGATTAATTTAACAAATACAATGTAACAGCCGAAAGTGGTAATACAACATACCCTACGTCTTAAAAATAATGTAGAAAACTTTCCTTAAAAAATAAATCCTTAAAATCAGCAAATGTTTTTCCTCTTCCAAAGGTATCTCCCCCCTTAAAGCCGAGCCCTTTTTCGGCGAGCTAGGAAATATATAAACACGGATAATAAAACTGGGGTCCGTATGTTTGTTTATATATAACGCAAAAACTATTGAAACAATTTAGATAAATCTTTCACAGAAAGACAGCTCGAAATCTGGGATAGGATGTAGGCTAATGAGCTTTGCGCTATGTAATACTTCATTACAATTACGATTAACAAACACAACGAATTTCATAGTAATGAAACAAACGGGCACAAACGAATAAACAATTGCACAAACGAACGAAAAAACAATAATTGGGCAATAACCACGAGTATTGTGTATCTTTGGAATCTGCATAAATGTTCTTTCCAGTTCGTTATTATTTTCAATCAGTATATATCAAAAATGGAAGGAGAACACTTCGAATAAAAGACCAAATTACGTAATTAACAAAAATGCACAAATAATGAGGCAAGCGGTCGATAAATATAAAAAAATATAAAATATACGTTTATTTCGATAAATATAAAATGAATATAATATATAAAGTTATTTCGATAGATACTTGATAAATACAAAGTCGATAAATTTCGATCTCTAAATCCAATAAAAGTGTAAAGTGCTAGTTAATTCAAATGAATAAGTCTAAATAGACCCACTTAGTTTGTACGATTAAATATTGTTGTTGAGTAAATAACATTCAACACCAAAATTATGAAAGCATATCGATGTCTTATCACACAACGGTGATAAACAGATCTTGATTTAAATAAATAAATATGTTTTAACTAAATCCCTGGAACAGTAGAATAAAATTTGCAAAACATTGATTTTACCAAAATTTTAGTTATATAAAAAAAGGTTCAAAAAAACGCATTTAGTGGATTTGAAAAAAAAAATGTTTAATCAATTTTTGTCCAATTTTAAATGTTTCCCACGATTTCCCTTGGGGCACTTTCGATCCTGCATCTCTACGAGACTACTGCGTGGGTCGCAAGTTCCCTTCGGATCAATCCACCTCTCCGTTTGCTCGAGCAAACCTACGTTGACGATTCAGAAGGAACATCACTTTGGTGTCCTCCGATTTTGTTGAAACTTTTTGATGTGGAAGAGTATCAAAAACTAAGAGACACGTATTTTTTTTTATCGGCGGAAAAACGGTTTTAACTTGTGAAACGCACCCTTGAAAATAGGGATGTTTTTCGTGTTTCGCCGATAACGTTATTGTTCTCATTTTCACTGTATAGTACACGAAAAAGTAAACATTGTTGCAATTTGAGATTTTTTTTTATCTCGCACCGTTAAAACGTTATCGAGGAAAAACGAAAAACATCCCCATTTTTGAGGGTGCGTTTCACCCCTTTAAACTTTTTTTCCGCCGATAAAAAAAAATACGTGTGTTTTAATTTTTGATACTCTTCCACATAAAAAAGTTTCAACAAAATCGGAGGAGGACACCAAAGTGATGCTCCTTGTCAGTCGCAAGAAACTTTTCCCTGCAAATTTCGAGAGGGCACGTGGAGTAGCATATCGGAAGGAGATAAAAAAGGGAACGGAGGATTGACCAAATTTTCCAGGCTTCCCCGCTGTCCCCGTTCGTAAATAGGTGAACGCAGAGTGGTGTGACCGAAGCGTACCTTTTTGCTTCTTTCGCTACCTAACTACGATTTTACGGGCTCGTATACGCTCGATCTTACGACTTAATATTCTTACGTGAAAAAGGGGGGGTCCCTAAAAGTGTTGGGATAGTGCATAATATAGCCCAGAAGCGAGGCTACGCGCGTCGGTCACCCTAAAGGAGTGGAACGGGGGTGAGCAAACTACGAGAAAGTTAAAATAAGGGTGGCGGAAGTTATATGTACAGGCTGTTCCATGTTACTTGAGACAAGATGTTACTTGAGAAAAATGTCGAGACACGTTACCCCTAGACTCAAGTGGAGAATAATATAGCAAGATCGCATTTTTATTTAGCCGACCTTTTCAAAATAATTTCAAGATCGACTTTTTTTCCTCGGGAAATCTATTTCCTTTTTTCAGCCGCAGCTTGTTCTACGCAAGAAACAACAGGTTGTTTTTGTCCAAAATGTTTTTTCATTTAGCCATTATTTTTCTCAAAAATGGCCACATTGCAAAGTTATTATTTTACCGTTTTTTTTTCTCGGGAAATCTACACGTTTTTCTACTGCATCTTGTGCTGCACAGAAAAAAGCAAGTTGGTTTTTTTTTCGAAACGTTTTTTCATTTAGACATGATTTTTCGCAAAAATGGCCAAATTACAAAATTATTATTTTTTAGTTTCGGTTTCTCGGGAAATCTACACGTTTTTCAGCTGCATCTTGTTCTGCACAGAAAAAAGCAGGTTGCTTTTTTTCGCAACATTTTTTCATTTAGCCATTGTTTTTCGCAAAAATGGCCAAATTACAAATTTATTATTTTTTAGTTTCTGTTTCGCGGGAAATCTACACGTTTTTCAGCTGCATCTTGTTCTGCACAGAAAAAAGCAGGTTGCTTTTTTTCGAAACATTTTTCATTTAGCCATTATTTTAGTTAAAAATGACCAAATTAAAAATTCATGATTTTTCAGTCAGAACGACCCATGGCTCGTGTTCGTTCGCAACCGATACGCTTATTTTTTTGCCTCGTGTCCATTTTCCACAGCGATATTATAATGCAGGTAAGGGAGGGAAAAAAGAAGACATGTAGACGGTACGGTTGGCGGATACAAATCTGCGAGTGCCAATTGTCACTCCCGAGGGCAGTGGGTCACTGGGGAAACTCCCGTTGTGAATTGCACGCAATAATTCGTTACCCCAGCCCTTCCCGGTGATGGTCCAAGAAACGGGCAGCGCAGTTCCCTTTATGTTTACCCTCGTCTGAGCGGGGGTCGCGTGTGTACCTGCGACTCGGTATTCTAGCTATGACCCTAAATCCTCCGAAAGGGAAAGACGTCTTGATCTTTTCGGCTTGTTGCGCTTCTCGAAGGGGACACTCAAAATATTTACATCGTAGCGAATCGGATTTTGACGACACGCAGCCTCGTATATATATATATATATATATATTTGACGTGCGCCAGACTGGCCTTGCCCACGCGCTGGTCTCCACTGCGGACGACAATCGGATGTTCACGCGAACGTTATGGCCCCTTAAGGGGTTACCCCCACTTGCGATTTTGAAAAAATCGATTTTTTTTATTGCATTTTTTTGAAGTATAAGTATCTGAGAATATGTCCTGAAAATTTCAAGTCGATTCGAACAAAATTGACTGAGATATGAGCGTTGAAAGAGAAGAATCCGTGAATTGAAGAACTGAAATTGAAACTTTAAACGCGTTTTTCTCAAAATGGCATTTCTGAAGTCGGTGACCAAGATTACTCGAACACTAATGAACCGATCTTCTTGAAATTTTGCAGGCTTATTTAATACATAAAAATGTAGTCTTTAATCGTTCGATTTTTTTTTCGAAATAAAATGGCCGTTTTACAGCCAAAAAACGGCCGTTTTTTTTCGTTAAAATCGAACCATTAACTTTGACTGTCCGCCATTTTGTGAAAAATGAATATTTTTTAAAATCCTTCGATTAAAGACTAGTTTATACTTATATTTGACTAAATCCATCCGCATTTTTTTTTCAGATGATCCACTTCGCCGCAATGTTGGTCACCGCAAACCGTGTATATAAAAACATTATTTCATTGACGGCCATTTGCCACTAAACAATGTAATATTTTTCAATAAAAAAATTACTGAAAGTTCTTCAAGATGTGTTCTTTAAGATGGTATATTGATCGACTAAAAAAGTTTTGTAGTTTTCTTTAAAAAAATTCATGAAAAAGGCCTTTCTTTGCGCTACAAGTGGGGGTAACGCGTTATATAGCAGCTGTAAAATCGCACAGCTTTATAGACTCTTGGGAATCAGAAATAAGAAAAACAAGGGATAATGATAAATAATGGAAAAATTAAATCGAACTGAAGTTTGCATCGTTGGAATGCAACGAAAATTATTCTTTTTTTCCTTCCCAAATTGCTTCTAGCAGATTTGAGCCACCAAAATGCCTCAATTATTTTTTCTTATGCCTGTTGGGAGGTCTGCAATTGAAATTTGCAAAAAATTTGTGGTATATCGTTATAGAAATAAGAAAATAAAAATGATTCGTTGCGTTCCAACGATGGAAACTTCAATGCCATGAAAATAATTGAATTTTACTCACAATTTGCAATCACCTGCTTAAAGTATACACGAAACGGAAATGCGAAGTTTATTTAAATTTTTCGTTCAGGAGGAAACGGCGTCGCGCTGACAGTCTGTACGAAGCCATATTTTTCTTTTCGGCGTCGAAATTTATCCAATTTTTAGAATTCGGCTCGTAAAAATTGAAAAAAATTGAAAAATTCCCTCGGGCAAAATACAGAATAAAATAAAAATGAACAAACGGCTTCGGGCGTATACTAAAGTGTTTCCCTTCCTTCCCGAAAACTATCTTTTTTCGGTGAACATTATTGTAAAAATGTTTTTTCCGACGTAACGATGCGTTGTTTTTTTGAAAATCAATATTTTCTCAAAAATCATTGTCAATTCCTCAGTGTTTTATATATACGCGACGAAGCTCCTTGATACTCCGCTCCAGGTTGAATCCTGAAAAAGTGACAAAATTCCATCTCGAGAGGTCGTCAGCAAAAAAGTAGCCTCCTCAGAAGCGTCGCCATGTCGTATCGAAGAAAATCTCCGAAAACAATTGCCTCCACCCTTTTTTCGAGTATATTTTGCGAACTCGGTGGTAAAATTAAAAAAAAATTTGATCAATTTTTTCAAAAATCAACTTGTGTTACTCCTAGCCAGCCGAGTTGGGCCGATTTTTTTTTGTTCCTCAGCCGCTCGCCACACGAGTGTTAAATTCGAAATCGTTCATCCAAACCTGTCGCGCTTGGAATTATTGCAAAACGATTGATCGGTTATTGCGTCGATTGGTCGTAAAATTGCGCGACTCCCGTCTACTTCGTCATTGCCCATTCGTTAAAAACGAAAAGAAAAAAAAATCATTAAAAAAATGCTCCTATCAACATTATACGCGTAGCTTGGCGCGTCTTCCCTTCCCAAAAGTGGCTCCACTCGTTCGAGCAATTGCGTCGTATCACGCTCGTCACTCGATACCCGCGAATCCCTCGGCTTGCCCCGCTGCAGTATCGTAAAAATCATTTTTCCCAATGATTTTTTAGGTCAAGGAGCAAGTCTCTCTCTCTGTTTCGCCCGGCGATTTTTTTTATTCGCCGCACAAAACTGCAATATCTAAGCACGCGTGAGTACGTACGTATGCGTACTTGGAGTAAAAGAGAGGAAAAATAAATAAAAAACCTTCATGAGTCAGGATAAATGTAGTAGGTTATCGCACGTAAATTTAGGCTTACGTGCGAGAATCGAGGATGACTCATCAGGCACAGATAGCGTTCAACATAGATTCGTGTAATTAGCGATTCTACACGTCTCTATAGTATCGCGCAGGTATGGAGCTTCTCTCCTCTCTCGTACATATGCGAGTATCTTCGTGCGACGTCTTACGCTACATATATATGTGTGTGCGTGCATCGAGACTCGTTGATGCTGATATTGAGCTTGTCTCCTGCACATACGCATGTATCTTCGTATCATATCGTGTATCATATATATCATATATGAAATATATGTAAAAAATACATGATCACCTTATAGTTGTCGATCTGTATAGCATATATGCTATGTACATACATACATATATATATGTGTGTATATATATATATATATAACCAGGTGTAGAAGTATGAAACCGGAATTTTTTAGTAAAAATTACACGTCTGTTGTTTAAAGATGATAAAAACGAATGGAGACATTCAAGGGGGGAAATCACAGTAGCACACAAAAAAATAGGCATATTTTCGGGAATTAATTTTGGCTGAATAAAAGTATCAATCGAAAATCTGTAAAGTAGGTTTTATAGCAATACTAAAAAAGTACAAAATGTAATTTTTTCAATAAAATTTTTTTTTAAATGGCGGCTGCGCAGCATGCCCCAAGGCGCCTATTTTGGAAAGCGTGTCGATGGCCAAAGACGTAGACTCCTTAATTTTTGACCTGGAAGAAAAAACCAAAAATTTTTAGTTTCCATATAACAACAGCTAGCGAGCTACGTAGGATTTTTTCGATATATTGAATTTTCGCAAAATGGTGCATGTTTGAAAATAAAGTTAAATTTTTAACAAAAAAAACGCCATAAAATCGTCGATAAAAAAAAACTAAGCCATACAAAATAAAAAATCCTACGTAGCTCCGTGGAGAAAGATGTTTCGAAGCTACTGTCAAAATTTCAAGTCGATCGGTAAATATTTGCTCGAGTTATGTCTTCGGCGAGCTCAAAAAAAGTGGTTTCGAGAAAAACGCGTTTAAAGTTTTAAGTACTGAGAAACCATATGAAAATTTCATATACCTCTAATCTGCAATGCCTGCACCGTACAGTCGATTTTCGTACGCAGTATCCTTTTTCGTCCCTTTTCTAACACGACTCGACGATGTGTCACTCATAATGACAATGATTTACAAATATCACTGTTTTTTTATCACTATTTATGTTATATATGTATGCACGAAAGTGAAGCGTCGTGAAAAAGCGTTGTATTCAACGCAAGAAATTTGTGCACTCGGACACTTTTGCCGTATTCCATCATTTGGTATATTATTTTTAAGACCCTAACGCACCTTTTAAGCGAAAATTTTTTTTTTCGAAAAATTGAAAATTTTCTCTGATTTCCCCCCTCAATTGATCCGCGATTTCTCGTTGACTTTGAGTATCATCTTTATCCAATAAGGCTTGCAATTCGTTGTCTGCGAACTTTTTCGATGGTTTCCCACGCTCTCCGTTTCTCACGTACAGATCACGACTTTTGAATTTTTCAAACCACTCGAAACACCGTGTTTTACCAAGAGCACGTTCACCGTAAGCTTCGACAAGCATTCGATGCGATTCTGCAGCAGTTTTCTTCAAACGATAACAGAAAACCAATGCTGTCCGCAAATCGTAGTTCGCAGGCACAAAACTCGACGTGTTTAAGGTTACAGAAAAATATACCGGTGTAGGGAACTTGGGTTGTTGTGTGTTGAAAATCTTCGTCAGCTGTTAGAGGGAGATGATGGCGCTGCAGAAGCGGTCTTACGGTCCCTAAACTGATGGCTAGCACCATCTATATAGGGAAATTCTGGTTTCGTACTTCTACACCTGGTGTGTATATATACATTTTGAGCCCGTTATATGTAGGTGATGTTGACTGTCAGCGCATCTGGTTATTTCGAGTTCAGTCCTTGAATTTTTTTCGAACTAATCGTTGATTTGGGCACGGGACAGTGCCTGGAATGACCATTACGTAAAAAAGGGGTTTCATTTTTCGAAAGGTGATTTTGAAGATGTTGGAACTTACGTAATGGTGATTATGGGGATGTTGGCTACTGTGAAGACGATCCTCGAGGTCGCGTGCTTTAAAATCACCTTTCCCCATATACATACGTGTATATATATGTAATGCATCTGCACTCATTTTTGTGAAACACGATGCAGCGACCAACTTTTATCTCTCTCTCTCTCCCCCCCCCCCCGTTTCTCTCTATCTTGGTCTCTTTCCCACTTGAATCATTGGAGCCGTGTGCTCGCTTATAGTGGTATACCCCATGTGGGTAACCGTGTCAAGGACGTGCGAACTGGGCTGCAAAACGGTCCGAAACACACGTCGCTGTACACACTGTCTCCCGCGCTCTTTCTGCGCGCACTAGAAGTGTCGCGAATCGCAAAACATCGCTGACTGAATGTACGTAATAGCACTGGCAGTGATGCTTCATAATATCACTGCTAGGTACATTCATAAGTGCGTATTCTTTTTATCGAATAGAATATTCTCATTGTTTTTTAAATATTATCCCATTTTTTTTGGATTATTCGAATTACCAAATTTTACTTCTTATTCAGCAAGGAAAGTACGTGCATTTCAGTTACTGTTGTATTCTTTATCCGAAATGCAAATGACATTGAAGTTCCGACTAATTTTTTATGTAGATGAAGAAAATGTTGACGAACGTATGAAAAGACTAATTGTGCTACTCGCATTTACTCCAGACACGTTACTCTCTCCATGTGCGAAAAATCGATATTTCTTACGTCGAATAATCAATCGTGTCTCTCGATTATTTCAAAAGGTTATATTTGTTTTTTACTCGGACTTTAAAAAAAAAAAAAAAGAAAAAAGAAAGATCGTCGTTTATAAATTCAGCGCCCAAAGTCTCCTCGTCGCGAACGTAATATAATCACGTCATTGGGCGCGCGCGGATTGGAGAGTCGAAGAATCGCGAGAGTCTTCATCGTCTAACGGGTTGCGAAATTCCGAAACCGTTGGACGTACACGCGTATCCATTAAATATCGCGTATTATGTTACTCGAAGAGGGTCCTTTTTTTCCCTCGTCACGGTGTCGGTATAGAGAGGAGAGAGCGAGGGAGAAAGAGAGAGAGAGAGAGAAAGAGAGATAGAGAGAGAGATAGAGATAGTACTTTGCGCAAACTTTAGATCTAAGCGACAACATGATTTCGCGAGACGAAATATATCTACAGCGTTTCGTTGTGTTTCAATTTCGCACGAAATTTTTTTCTTGTCCATTTCGTTCCTTTTTCCCTCTCTCCTTCTCTTTTTTTATTGACACACGTATACGAACACGTAATCGCCATAGCCCACGGAACCACAATGAGTTAGATTTTACTTTTAGTTTCGAAAATGGAGAGCGCATCTCTCTCTCTCTCTCTCTCGGTCTCTCTTCTTCTTATGTATATGTCATCGTCAGAGTGGGGCACGCTCGGGCCTTGGCACACTTTTTTACCTCACGGTATAGAGAGACGCGGCTGCGACAGCCGCGAGACTACGAATACGTAGCGAGAATGACGACTGCGCGATAGAGAATTGAAAAAAGTAAAAAAGAAAAAGACTAGAGAGAAAAAAGCACATATACACCTTATTAACCAATTTCCGATAGACTTGAAACATTTTCGTATGGAAGAAAAATTAAAGACGCCATTTTTTTTCAATAAAAACCGTTTGGGTCGACAGCCAATAGGAAGAGATTCGATTCACACGCGCGGGTAAAATTGGCAAAGAGCTGGCACTTTGGTCGTGAATTGAAGGAATAAAAGGATAAGATTGACTTGCTTGAGTTCGAACGATGATAAAATGTCCTATTTTTTGGTTGGGTCTTCTCCATCAGACGAAATCGTTGGATGATTCGTTAAAATTTCATGCTTCATTGACATTTTTGGACCACATTCGCGAAAAGTCACTTCTGGATGAGAAGTAAGCAACTATAACGTGACAGCCTTCTCGGCTGTAATAAATATCTCGGTCAATTTTCGTAGCAAAAAATTTAAAAAAAGTGTTCTGTTCGTAATGAGGTAGCCTCTGAGCCCACCAAGAGAATCCTGGTAGTTGACACACCTCTGTATATATATATATATATATATATATATATATATATATATATATATATATATATATATATATATATATATATATATGGCAAAAATCGATGCGTCTTCGTCCGCTCTGCAGCCTAGCTAATTCAGATAATCGAGGAGCAGCACACACAGTCTTACATATAAAAGACTGTCACAAACCGATGAGGGCGGGTGTTCAGAAGAGGGAAAAACGAGCACGATAAAGAGAATATATACACGTTTTACCTACGACCCTCTGCGATATAAGGCGTTACCCCCACTTGTAGCGCAAAAAAGGCCTTTTTCATGAATTTTTTTAAAGAAAACTACAAAACTTTTTTAATCGATCAATATACCATCTTAAAGAACACTTCTTGAAGAACTTTCAGTAATTTTTTTATTGAAAAATATTACATTGTTTAGTGGCAAATGGCCGTCAATGAAATAATGTTTTTATATACACGGTTTGCGTCGACCAACATTGCGGCGAAGTGGATCATCTGAAAAAAAATGCGGTTGGATTTAGTCAAATATAAGTATAAACTAGTCTTTAATCGAAGGATTTAAAAAAATATTCATTTTTCACAAAATGGCGGACAGTCAAAGTTAATGGTTCGATTTTAACGAAAAAAAACGGCCGTTTTTGGCTATAAAACGGCCATTTTTTAACGAAAAAAAAATCGGACGACTAAAGACTACATTTTTATGTATTAAATAAGCCTGCAAAATTTCAAGAAGATCGGTTCATTAGTGTTCGAGTAATCTTGGTCACCGACTTCAGAAATGCCATTTTGAGAAAAACGCGTTTAAAGTTTCAATTTCAGTTCTTCAATTCACGGATTCTTCTCTTTCAACGCTCATATCTCAGTTAATTTTGTTCGGATCGATTTGAAATTTTCAGGACATATTCTCAGATACTTATACTTCAAAAAAAAAGCAATAAAAAAAATCGATTTTTTTTAAATCGCAAGTGGGGGTAACCCCATAAGCCCACACTGCGACTGCGACAATTTCTCTTATGCGGCGCGGGCCATTAGAGCTCGCGTCGCTGGTCAATTTTTATACACGCGGCATAGCCCGTTAGTACATGCAACTCTAGACCGAAGATGGGCATCGTTTCGAAAAAATAAAATAAAAAACTTCAAACCCCTTTCCCTTGCTCTCCGCCTCGTTCGAAATCGTTCTAATACGTAATCCACGGACTTTTATGCAATAATTTGGAAATTACGTGTCGAAGAAGACTTTAATATTCATTATGGTATGAAGTAATCGGAAAGCGAGCTGTTTGAGGTAGCCACGGCGATCATTTCTGTTAGTCGAACGAGCGCGCAATTTTTGTAAATTGTTTTTACGAAAGTAAACAGCGATTTATAATACGCTCATTCGTTCGAGTGATAAATATTTCATATTTGTGTATTATATGTGTGCGTGTGTGAATTATAGTTTAGACACTGTGTTTAATTATGCAGAAACAATTCTCCAGCGAGTAAAAATTATGTATATTTATTGTAAGAAATACATTTTTACTGTCATGACTAATGTTGAAAAATTGTTTTAACGTAATTCAATCCTCTTTATAAACTATAATTGACAGAAAGTACCCTATATAGGATATTTTGTATGTCTCTTTTTTGTTTATTGTAAACTCGTCCGACTTATATATATATATATCTGTACATGCGCAATGGGGACTCTGCCGGCTCTTTTTCGGCAGCTTCGTGTTTCTAGGTCACTGGCTTTCACTCTCGTTCGTGATCGCGCCACATCCTCTCGATTCTCGTAGTCCCTCCTCTCTGGCGAGGCCAGAAAGCGCGCGAGTTCCACCACTTGCGCATACACACTCTCATCGATATATATATATATATATATATATATATATATATATATATATATATATATATATATATGTACACATATATGTACACACGTATGTATGTGTATATATATATATATATATATATGTACATACATGTACACACGTATATACGGACATACATATGGTGTACGATCGGATCAATGCAGAGTCGTTTCCCTTTCGGTTCGTAGTCTCGTTCGCATTAAACACGCACGAATCTTATAAAACGATTTTTGTTTTTTCTTTTCTCGTTTCACGTCGCATACTCTTTCTTTGTTATGGATAACAAGCCAAAAACAAAAAAAATCACGCAATACCATAAGCTCGGTAATACACGAAATACACGATTCCTCGCCAATGAAGGGCGTAACCAGCACCCCCCCCCCCCCCCACCTGCCTCGTGTACGAAACGTCGTATTCCGTGCCGACGAAATACACGAGTGCGCGAGGAGCGTTTGAAAAAAATAGTTTTCGAAACTTTCATGCGTACTGCGTGGAAAATGTGTACGTCGTTTCGACTCTGATGAACACGTATACGTGTGGAGAAGTCCATTGAGAAATAATATTGAGATTTAAAATCAACGAATTGGGGATGGAAAAAAAACATTGACGTCTCATTCGCTTGCAAAAAAGGGTGAATTTCGACAATTTCTCATGGATATTCAGTTGATAGGATAAAAATTGCGTTCGGTGGCCTTTGTTTTATATGCGTGGCTGTTACGCAGATGGAGAACAGGCCAGACCGAAGAAACTCAGGGAATTTCATTTCTGTGGTATTGAAATTTGCATAGTTGGGAACGGAACGAAAATATTTTTTCTCCTATTGCCCAATTTTTGTTTGGCACATTTAGCCTACAAACATCGCTGTAACATTTTTAAAGATCCTTGTTAGGGCTCCATAAACTGAACGTGCAAAAAAACAATTGGAAAGTTATAAAAATACAGAAATGAAAAAATAAAGAAGAATTTTCGTTGCATTCCTACGCTGCAAACTTCGACGACGTTCTTTCCTTTTGAAATAATCTGGGAAACGTAAAAACAAAATGATATGGTATCGCATACCATTTATCTGATTTAAAATGCATCTTTGATAATTTTCTTCTCGATGAAGAAGAACACAAACAAAAGTTTTGCACGAGTGTTTTATATTCGAAATTTCATTACCTTCATTCTGCTGTCGTCAAAATAAAATTTCGATTCTTTTTCCCTAGTCGCCAATTTTTTTGATTAAATTTTATTCATGACGGAAACAATGTGAAAACATTGCGAAGAGAAAAGGGATAGAGAAAAAAGATCTGGAAAAAACGAGGTAAGAAGGAAGGGGGAAGGCGGCAATAAGTAAATGTAAAAATGTTCGTATGAATGTAAATAGAGCTTCAGAAATAGAAGGATAAAGAGCGCATAAAAGAACGTTTCAAAAATGTTTCAAAGGAAAGAAAAGAGAAAACATTTAGGAGTCGGTGAAGATGTAAATGAAGGAGACGTAAAAAGTCCGCAAGAGTATATACGGAATAAAATTTACTGCTATTACTACACACGAAAATAAGCTATTTTTTTGAAGACTCAAAAAACGATTGAAAATCCAATTTCCTTGGTCGCAAAATCTCCGCACCGGATCCTCAAAAAAAAAAAACCTACGGCCACCTTATAAATGTCATCTCAGATGACATGTATAGATGATATTGAAGTTCGCATCGTTGGGCTGCAACAAAAATAATTTTTCTTCATACTGCCTTGTTCTATTTTGGCACATTCACACTACGAAAAGCTCTGAAACATTTTTGGGGATCCTTCTTCGAACTCTATAACCAAGGCCCGCGAGAAAGGTTTTATTGAATAATTAGTAATAAAGAAAGGGAAAAAATCAACAAGAATTTTCGTTGCATTCAAACGATGCAAACTTCAACGCCATCGTTTTAGGTATCGTGTTTATATATAACACGTACCAGGTGTAAAAGTATGAGACCAGAATTTTTTCGTAAAAATTACACGTCTACTGTTTGAAAATGATAAAAACAAATGGAGACGGCTTTCTGCGTCACATTCAATTGATCCGCGAGTTCTCGTTGACTTTGAGTATCACCTTCATCCAATAAGGCTTGCAATTCGTTGTCTGCGAACTTTTTCGGTGGTTTCCCACGCTCTTCGTTTCTCACGTAAAAATCGCGACCTTTGAATTTTTCGAACCACTCGAAACACCGTGTTTTACCAAGAGCATGTTCGCCGTAAGCTTCGACAAGCATTCGATGCGATTCTGCAGCAGTTTTCTTCAAACGATAACAGAAAACCAATGCTGTTCGCAAATCGTAGTTCGCAGGCACAAAACTCGATGTGCTTAAGGATGTTGAGTCCCTATGAAACATGTTAATGTTAATTGTTCAATAAATAGCTTCTTAATCGTCATGAAATTTTTACACGACCTCCTGAATACTTCATGTAAAAACATACCAAACTTTCAGAATTCTATCATCATTACTTCAACCTCCTTAAGGGTTGAAATAAAAAATGATAAGAAAATTCTGAAAATTTGGTATGTTTTTGTATGAAGTATTTAAGAGGTCGTGTTAAAATTTCACGACGATTAGGAAGCTCGTTATTAAAAAATTAACATATTGTTAAGAACAATTTTTAAAAGAAATTGAAAAAAATTTATCAATAAATTTCGTTTTGTTTCCGTTGCTTTCAGTATATTGTAGATATTATAAAATTAAGAGGTCAAAAAAAAAACTTATTGCAAAGTTACATCAGTTTCCATGAGACAACATTTAATTTGTGAATGTTAATTGTTCAATAACGAGCTTCCTAATTGTCGTGAAATTTTTACACGACCTCTGAAATACTTCATACAAAGCATACCAAATTTCCAGAATTTTATCATTATTTGCGACTTGGGACTCAACGTCCTTAAGGTTATAGAAAAATATACCGGTGTAGGGAACTTGGGTTGTTGTGTGTTGAAAATCTTCGTCAGCTGTTAGAGGGAGATGATGGCACTGCAGAAGCGTTCTTACGGTCCCTAAACTGATGGCTAGCACCATCTATAGGGAAATTCCGGTTTCATACTTCTACACCTGGTAGGTCTATCGGTGATGAAAATTCGAGGTATTACAAGAACGGTGATGAATTCTCTCGTATAATTTCGATTTCACTATTATCCAATCTTTTTCTCCTTTAATATATTATTCAAGCTCAGTGAAACTGCTTTCACTCTCGTTTGCTCCACATCCTTTCGTTCTAGTTTCCGGCCCCTTTCTTCGGTCTCTCTCCCTCGCTCTCTCTTTCTCGCTTACTCTTTTCACTCTCGTTCGATCCTCCATTGTGTGAACGCGTATGCATTCGAGTGTATATATATATACACCATATGTATACACTTATATATGCGTACGTAGACAAATTGTTAAAGACCCGTCATCGTCCCGCTGAATCACGACGATGACAGCAGCGGCGGATGAGTGGAAAAGTAGTCGGGCATAATTTTTTCTTTCGCCGGTGCATACATTTCCTCCTTCATTTTTTCCCTCTCAACAGAGAGTGGGTTAAGTGGGCGGTGGGGGAAGGGGGGCCTGCCAAGAAAGAAAGCTGCAATGGTGACGATCGAGTTCTGGATGAGAAACAAATTTCCTCAATAATACAACGACGAACGCCTACTCTCGAGCTTCACCTCCGGCTGCACTTGTGAACAAAAGAAACGTCTCCGTCTCTCTTTGATCTCTTTCTCTCTCCGCGGTTCGTTCAGGTGCACAACTTGCAGCTAGCAATCCCTCACAGGACGTACTGAAAAAAAAACCACCCGCGTTCAGAGGATTTCCCCTTTGCCTCGATTGTACTATGCTAATGTACCTGTAACACGGATACCATATGGATTCGTGCATGAAAATGCACATACCGAGGGTATACGTGTATATTGATCGAAGGCTCAGCAAAGATCTTGTGTGGGGAATTCAAATTCTTTGCTCAGGCACTTCCGCTCTTTTTGCCCTCCCCCCCCCCCCCCAGCATTATTCTTCAGACTTATGAGATTAAAGTTTGCATCGTTGGAATGCAGTGGGAATTATTATTTTACAATTGCTCGAACTTTGGCAAATCTTCGTTACGAAAAACCGTCAATCATTTTTTAAGTCGCTTATTTAGAGATCTAGAATTTAAATCTGCAGAAAAAGACTTTGCAAAGTAGTATTAGGTCGTTGGGCAAGTTCTCGCTGTTTGCCAATAGATGGCGTTACCATCTGTTGAAAAATATGGTAACGCCATATTTTCCGTGAGACAAGGAAAAAACAAGCTTTTTTCCATGGCTCACGGCCTACTACGATCATATTCGTTCCAAAGAAATTTCAATATATAAATGAAGATTCGATTCGGATAAGTCTTTATTTGCTTACAATGTACACTGTAAATCTAAGTGTACTATATGCGTGAAATGTTTCATAAATACAAAATAAAACGAATCACTTTATTGAGAGTTTTGACACGACGATTTTTTATCGTACTGGATACTTTACGACCCAAATAAACCCAAACGCAGTATGATGAAATCGTCATTCTCTGGCCTTTTGAAATGATTTCTTTCGAACAAAATATTCCACCTATATAAGAATCGGACCGAGAACCTATGTACCTACTCATAGCTCCACACGCTGGCCCTATGCTACCGACTGCTTATAACATTTAGTCGTAGGTATGGCATAGGAAACAAATGAATTAGCTAATATTTATCATTTTGATAATTCGAGAGTTTTGTCGAATAAAATGCTATAGATTTTTCAAACATGACATATATATATATATATATATATAATTCCTCTCTCTCCCTCCCTCCCTCTCTCTCTCTCTCCCTCTCCCCCCTCTCCACCCTCTCTACCCTCACGCTCCTTTCAAATGAGTGTTGCAATAAAGACAGACCATTAGTTCAATCAAATAGAAATATAGTTGACTATACGAAAATTCTATTTAATTTAAATTGACAAAAAATAACTAGATCCATTTAGTGAATTCAACAAAATTGTTTTTTGAACAGATGAAACCGAATCACAGATTTATTCGGATCAAATAAAATATTTAGTTATGGGACGATATTAAATTTTTATTTAAATAAACAAATATATTTAAAATGAATAATTCTAAGAATGGAATGCAATAGGGAAACTTTGATTCTACGAAAAACCTAGTTAAATGAAATAAAAAAGAATCACATAGACGCGGTTGGTTAATATCAATAGAGACTTTCTGTCAGTGTAAGCAAGCTTGAAATTCAGTGTATGTCATTTCACCGAAGTGTAAACAACTTTATTTTGTCCATAGTGTTAAACATGTTAAATTTGTGCGAAAAAGAATACTTATGGGGAATTCTACTGCACTTCTTTATTTTTCAAAAATCTTTATTTATGATAAAAAAGTTTGAGATTATTGAGATTATTATTCTAATGTTAATTATAACTTGACTCAATAATAATAATAATAATGATGATGGTAATGACAACTTATTAATATTTTTTTTAAATCTTAATAATCTTAATAATTATTATTAAGATATTAATAATCTTAATAATTATTATTAAGATTATAAGATATTTTGAATCTTCTTTCAATTTTTCATCTCAAATAATCTTAATAATCTTAAAATTTGTATTAAAATTATAATGATTATTTAAGATTTAGAAAGATTAAAAATTGAAATACAATTTTTAAAAGTCTTTATTTTATAAAAAGCACACAGAATTCTTATTGAGACTTACGGCGACCACGGTCTGTCGGAAACAACATGCAGAGATGGGTTTAGGTGCTTCACACATAATGATTTTGACGTGTTGAATTTGAGGCATTCCTTCACGAAGACTCATGTCAGACGCTAGCCGAACTTGCAGAATCATTAGGAGTTGATCCCACGACAGTTTAAAAGACTTAAGAATGTTTTTTTTAAAACAAACCATTGATTTTTACGACAAAACAGCGAAAACTTATTCAACATCCCAATACAAATGAGGGAATACAGATAGAAAAAATAATTTTCGTTGCATTCCGGAGATGCAAAGTTCGAGAACATCAAGACTCGCCTGGGACAGCTCGTAAGTGCAATCCCTAATTTCGATGGATCTTTATCTACGTCCCCTTTGCCTGCACGCGTTTCTTACCCCGCTGCTGTGAAAAAGTAAGACACGGTTGATGGTGAAGTAATCATGGATATAATAATTCTTTGAATTCCAACGCCTGCGAGTTTTTACGTTTTACCCGTTATCAATTGAATCCTTTCCTCTCACTCTCTATCCGCACTTCGCTAATCTAACCCAACTTCCGTTGGGTCCACAGCCATCTTAAGCTACACTCTATCGCGTTTACCGAGGGTACCTGCGAACTGTGGAAAACCCCTGGCTGCATAGACGGCCCCGTATTCTTCTGATCCTCTGGTGCACATACTTTTCCACTCAAGTATCAACAGCAAGCTGTCAGAAGTATTGGCCTTTCGCTGACTGATTGATCCGCTAGCCGGTGCACGGTTAAACGGTCACCGTTCCGAGTACCGGTCATGCACAACGCTGCTTTTTTTTGGAGTGTATTTTTAAATTTATATGTTGTCTTGGATAAGAAAATAAACGAAGAAAAAAAATTGACGAGAAATCGAAAAAAAAACGTTATTAAAAGTCGTTTGAGCACTACCTAAAAAAAGTTTAGACCTCTCAAGCTTTGTATGAATTACTTTTTCATAACGTAGTAACATTTTCCGTTGAGTACCGCGATTTTTTTTTTTTTTGAACCACCCATATATATATATATATATATATATATATATATCTATATATATATATATATATATATATATATATATATATATATATATATAATATGACTGTATCTACATAATTATGTACATCTATAAAATGCGACAAGTCGTCTCAAAGTTTCGAAAACTTTTCACGCCTGTGATTCGCGATACGGACTTACCCGAATATTTTTACAGACTTCGGTAACCACGAATTCTCTTGCGGTATGTTTCGTCGTTTGGCGAGAGCGTGAAAAAAGAAAAAGCGAGACGGAGGAGATATTCTAAACACGGAGTGGGAGAGAGAAAAAACAAAGTAGATTATTGCTAAAAGAATATATATATATATATATATATATATGTTATACATATATAAATTATTTCCCCCTTTTTTGATAAAAAATCAGCGTTACCGGACCGTAAAAATTATTTCAAGTCGTCCGCTCGAAAGTTAACACAAAACTACAACTTTTATGTACAGACATTTTTTTTCAGTTACTTCTAGTTTCCAAGATATATTCATTTGGAAATAAAACGGCATTTTCTAAAATGTTGAATTAAAAAATCGGAAAAAATTCACATAGAATGCCTTTTAGTAGTACTTTGATGTAATCAATTATGGGGCAGATTTGAGATGGTCGAAAATAAAGTGGCTGAATTGACGGAGAATCCCTCATATAGGGAAAGGCTACTTCCGACCCGCAATGTCTTCGTGATGTTGGCTATCAGCACATCCGGTTTTTCAAGGGCGGTCCTTAAGGATGTTGAGTCCTAAATCGCAAATGATGATAAAATTCTGAAAATTTGGTATGCTTTTGTATGAAGTATTTCAGAGGTCGTGTAAAAATTTCACGACAATTAGGAAGCTCGTTATTGAACAATTAACATTCACAAATTAAATGTTGTTTTATGGAAACTGATGTAACTTTGCAATAAGTTTTTTTTTGACCTCTCAATTTTATAATATCTACAATATACTGAAAGCAACGGAAACAAAACGAAGTTTATTGATACATTTTTTTTTCTTTTAAAATGTGTTCTTAACAAAATGTTAATTTTTTAATAACGAGCTTCCTAATCGTCGTGAAATTTTAACACGACCTCTTAAATACGTCATACAAAAACATACGAAATTTTCAGAATTTTCTTATCATTTTTTATTTCAACCCTTAAGGAGGTTGAAGTAATGATGATAGAATTCGGAAAATTTGGTATGTTTTTACATGAAGTATTCAGGAGGTCGTGTAAAAATTTCATGACGATTAAGAAGCTATTTATTGAAAAATTAACATTAACATGTTTCATAGGGACTCAACATCCTTAAATCCCTTTCGAACGAATAATTCATTCCGGTCCTCGAAATTACCTTTGCATAGACAAGTCTTACGTCTCAATCCGACAGGTGATTATGGAGACATCCGAACGGACGTAATATCGAGTATACGGACATTAGGCCATTGGTAGGGCGGTCCTCGAAGTTGAATGTCTCTAAAAACACTTTTTCCCATATATATAATAGCCATCAGTAGACACTAAGAATCCCGGGTGCAAGACAGAGAGGCCGTAGAACGAGAGTGCCGTGCAAGCAACGCTGCCAAGAGCGAGAGAGCGAGGGATAAAAGCTAGAAAGGAATAGTAGTTAGAAA
>CATODD010000063.1:0-17969 GCA_951751655.1 Ophion costatus | reverse complement strand
CCGTTCAGTTTTTTCGCAATAAAACGACAAAGTCGAGCACCTTGAGTTAACGAAGCACGTCGTCTTATAGAGACGGTCAACCGGGGGTGCGCGAAGTTGGCCCCGCAAAGTCGAAGGAAAAAAAAACAAAATAAGTTCTAGTTGCCCCCCACATAGTTCTGGAGTTCTTTGTACTTTTTAGAAATAGTTTTGTTGTTGAGAACGATTTTTTTTCCTTTTCCATTCAGGGGGACAACGTCACATTTCACAAAATTTACTTGAGTGTACCGTTGTAAGTATTTATCTGACAAGGAAATGTTATAAAGATATTTAACAGAACTCTTCCAGGGGCAAGCAGAACACCAAAGAAAAGTTCATCTTTCCAAAAAAAAATTTGGTCTCACTCAAAGCATTCCATCGCGTCACCAATCTACTGCTCAGTCGAACGAAAAAGATAGTTCGATAGAACGAGGAATTCGACGTACAGATATGTACTCAAGTCATCGGTCGAATTTGACCTTGAATGTCACTGTAGGGTTAATTCAACTTAAACACAGTATGAACGCCTCTATCGATTGCGGATGTCAAAAATGGAGTTTTTATTACAAAAAAAAAAAGTTGACCTTGAAATCACCTTGAAGCTCATGGTCAAGGTCACGATCGAGGTCATCACTAGATGCGCCTTGTTAAAATTGATAACTTTGGTCTCAACGATAGAATTTAAGAAGCTTCTATTCTTGTCCGTTAATTAACCCTGCAGTGAACTTCAAGGTCGAAGGGGACCGGTGACTTAAGTACATACCTGTACATAACATTTCCCGCTCTATCGATTGCCGATGTCAAAAAGGGGGTTCCCATTTTAAAAACAAAAGTTGACCTTGAAATAACCTTGAAGGACATCGCCAAGGTCAAACTGAAGGTCACCATTGAATGCCTTGGGAAAAGTTGCTTCAAGAACGACCTTAAAATTTTGCGAAATTGTCTTACCTGCAGAAATATTCAGTCGTCCCGTTACTTTTGTGACACCCTGTATATAAATACAGGGTGTCCATTCAAAGTGTTGCAACCTGCTATCTCAAAAGGCACGTTATACACAATTTACATTGCGAAATAACACTCGTGCGATTGACAGATCAAGAAGGTCAGGTCTGACTGAGCACATACTTTTCTTTTCAATTTCCGCATTTTTTCGCAAATTTTATAAAGTCGCCAGTCCTTAATCGGAGTAACATGCGTGTATCCATGTGTGCGTGCATACACTTCCACCCAACACACGTGGATGTACGAGATGATTGTCGTCGACTATGTTCTACAACCTGTCAAGAACACGAGAGGAGGTGCGCAGCACACACAAACGCACATATACAATGTTTCGGGCCACGGTATAATTCTGTGGCAAGAGGGTAATTACATAGTATGGAGCTACCCGTAATTAAGCCAGGGTCGAGAGGTGGAATTATCTATTCCACGAAACGCGAACGAGAGAGAGTTTCGCGTTGACTACGTTGTATGCGGAGAGAGATTTTCGTGTGTGGGTGTCTACTTGTAAGAAGCAGAGAGGGAGAGAGAGAGAGAGAGAGAGAGAGAGAGAGAGAGAGAGAGAGAGAGAATTAGCAAAACGGGCAGGAACAAGAGTCTCGGGGCACGATGACGAGGTACTAGGCGAGCAGGACGGATCTGTGAGAAATCTGTTCGAGCTGTATACACATCTCTTATGAGTATTCCCTTCGTGGCACACTCGGGTCGCGAATCCGAGAGAAACAACAGCAGAAAAAAAATGAGAAAAAAGATAAAGAAGGAACGAAAAGAAAGACCAAACACGGGGATCGCGGTCCCATAATATCGGGCGTCTCACTCCTTTCACTTGGTTATGAGCAACGAGGCTGGAGCGCGAAGCAGCAAGAGCGGAAAGTATTCGACCAGCGGAATCACGTAGTTCACCCAAGACTCTCGTGGTTGGACTTTTTTCTCTTCCTCTTTCGTTCTCAGTCTATCCGTCTCTCCCTCTCTCTCTTTGTGTCTATCTCTCTCTCTATCTCTATTCCTTACGAGATCCTGAAACGTCCTCTACGTGGAATGTATAATGTCCTCATCGCTTCTCTTCCCGGAAGAACTTTAAAAAATCTCTTCCCCCGTAGCCCTCCTGTCTCTCTTTCGCATCTGCCGAGTTGATGGAAATTCATATAGTCGCGAATTCCGCGCACTACGAGATTTCTCCATCGAGCAATATGCGTGTTTGTGTGTATGTAGGTGTTCGTGTACAAAGGCTGTCTCGCGTTTCGAGCAGCAGTGGCTCGGAACGCCAGGAGACACTCCCTCTCCAGTCACGTGATTCGTCGTCCACTCACGCGATTCGTCGCGCCCAGTCACGTGACTGCCCGCGCTCTCGCGCTATTGGTCGCACCCGGTCACGTGACTTCTCGCGCTCTCGCGCTATTGGTCGCGCCCAGTCACGTGACTTCCCGCGCTCTCAGGCTATTGGCCGCGCGCAGTCACGTGACTTCCCGCGCTCTCGCGCTATTGGGCGCGCGCAGTCACGTGACTCGCCGCGCTCTCGTGCTATTGGTCGCGCGCAGTCACGTGGCCCCTCGCGCGCCAACCTGATTGGTCGCGCACCCTCACGTGACTTCCCGCGCTCTCGTGTTATTTGACGCGCACATTCACGTGACTGCGCGAGGTTTCACGCGTTGCCTGTCGCACCCTGTACGCGTACGGTTTCCCTTACTTTCAAGCTCCTCCCGCGCTCGTTTTCGCAACCTTCTCGAGACACTCGGATGACGTTCCATACGTGTATTTCGTAAGATTGTTTCTCGAAAATTGGGTCACTGCCATACGAGCAGTCGTAACGCTCGGTCGAAAAAAGATCTCGAGGGAGCCAGCATCTCTAGTGGGATATGTCTCGGATATCGCCACAACGCGGGCTTTTTGTTTTCCTCGGTCTAGCTCGAACGGGAGGAATCATGACTCCGGAGAGACTGGACTGGTGCTCTCTAGCGATTCTTTACGCGTGCGTTTAGTTTTACGGTTGTTATTTCGACATATTATTAGAATTCTGCTGTTGTCGCTACAAAATTCGTATTTTCACTATTCGATAATCACACTATTATGTTCTGTCTCTCGCTCTTTTTATTTCTATGGACATATTATATTATATGTACATAGTGTGTGTGTATGTATAAGACGACACTGGTGGATGGACAGTCAGGTCCCCGTCTCCGGCGGTCCTCCGAGTTAAGCAGCGGGCTGCATGGCCCATACTCGGAGCGGTGACCGCCGGGAAATGAAAATAAATATACAGGGTGTTAGGGAGGTCGATGACAAGCCTTAAGGGGGTGATAAGTAACCTTGTTAGGAACATATCTAACTTAGGTTGCCTTGCTCCAAAGTCTAAGAATTTCGAGTTATCATGGTAAGCATGATGTTTAGAAACCTTCCCAAAATTACGTACTAACTCGTTTACCTCTTATGCTAATACTATTTTTTCAAAAATAGGATTAACATAAGAGGTTTTTTATTTTTTAACAAGTTTTTTTATTATTCAACTGAATAGTGACAAGAACAATTATATATATATATATATATATAATATTGTAATATTGTAATATAATGTAATTATTGAAATAATAGTGAACATATTAACTGAATATTGATATTCAGTTGATATTTTCACTATTATTTCAATAGTTACATTATATGTCCTCTCTTCAGCTTCCTTTCTATATATATATATATATACATTCCTCGATAAATACTTTTACTTCAGACGCGTCCCTTCAAAGCAAATACGCAATGCGTGCACGCTCTCGTGTACAGAGAAACATCGGGTCCGTGGGATTCAGCGTGTCATGCCGGTACACGCACTCGTAGGTCCAATCTTAATGGGAGAGATAGAGGACACGAGAGTGAGAGTAAGATTGAACTGTGAGATTCGAGCGCGATACTCGACGCGGGCTCGCAAGCTGGGGAAAAATAAAGCCGAGTTTGTGCGCTCTCTGGTGACGTCAGTGCAGTTATCCTTTCTCTCTCTCTCTCTCTCTCTCGCTCTTTCTCTGTCCCTTTTTCTCTCTGGGGATCAATCGAGAAGTCAAGTCGCGATAATTGGAACAATCATGCTTGCCAATCAGAATCTTCATTCCAGTGGACACACACACACACACACACACACACACACACACACACACACACACACACACACACACACACACACGCGCGCACACGCACGCACGCGCGCGCGCGCGCACACACACACACACACACACACACACACACACACACACACACACACACACACACACACACACACACACACACACACACACACACACACACACACACACACACACACACACACTTCTTTCCTTTTCCCCCCTTTTCGCGGAAATCTTCAAACCTAAATTCAATTAATCACACTTTTGCAACAATAATTACTCATTTATCAATCACTCCCGTACGTTTTCACAATTAATTGCGTGCAGCGCAAAAACGAGACGATACCGACAACGATACATTTACAATAATGATTTTGAACGTCTGCCGGAGCCGGCAGCCGGCGCACAAACGTCGCTCGTGAAATTTTCAACGAAGATCCCACGAATTCATACGCGCAACAGTTTCGTCATTGCCGATCGGTTTTTTTTTTCGCCTTCGTTACGTTCTCCAAGCCCTCAGGATATGTGGCGCGATTTCTTGTTCTTTGCCGGAGCAATTAACTGTGGCGTTGCCGTCGATACTGTACTAACTCGCTAATTGCCTCGAGTCGATGATATTCCTTTGGATTTACGCTGAATGGCCTTACTGTCATTTTGCTTGTGCTTTCGATACTCATATTCAAAGATATAATAATAATAATAATAATAATAATAATAATAATAATAAATAATTGACGATCAATAAATAATAAGTTTAATAATAAACAATAAGTTTCAATTAAGTTCAAATATAATCAATAAATAAATAATCAATAATAATAAATAAATAAATAAATAAATAATCAATAAATAATAAACAATAAGTTTCAATTAAGTTAAAATATAATCAATAAATCAAATAAGATAAAGATACAACAAGATCAATAAATAACGAGTTTAATTTAATAAATATTCACAAATAAGTTCATGAGTAATCAGCAAATAATTAATTCATGAGTAATGAATAACAAATAATAAATCTCGAACAATAAATAACAAATAACACATGATAAATAATAAATAGCAAATGATAAATAAATAAATCGAACGTAATAACTAATTAATAAAACAAAACATAATAAATCATTATTAAAAAAAGCAAATAAATAATTAATAAGAAATAATGACCAAACAATAAATAATAAACAGTGAAAAAGCGACAGCAGTGTGATTTCGAAATATCACGAGACGATGAATTGAGGCCAATTTCGTATACGCGGCTCGTTGGTCGAGTCATCATCGATTTGAATGTGTACACAGCGTTACATTCGTTTTGTTCGACGGTGAAGGGATATCAGCGCTTTTTCGTGAAAATAAAAATTTACGACAAAATAATTGAACGATTGACTTTCAAAGTACCTGCTTTCAATGCAGATACTTCGATGTTCGATTGGGAAGCAGTATTGCAAATTTGAGCAATCGATCTCTCGGAATAAATGAGACGAGGTATCGTGACTGTTATGACGGAATGGGATGAACCACCGCAGGGGACGTAATAGAAGTATCGTTGAATCGGATGTATCGAAAAACGTCAGCGGTACTTGAAATTCTTAAGGCGTTACCCCCACTTGTAGCGCAAAAAAGGCCTTTTTCATGAATTTTTTTAAAGAAAACTACAAAACTTTTTTAATCGATCAATATACCATCTTAAAGAACACATCTTGAAGAACCTTCAGTAATTTTTTTATTGAAAAATATTACATTGTTTAGTGGCAAATGGCCGTCAATGAAATAATGTTTTTATATACACGGTTTGCGGTGGCCAACATTGCGGCGAAGTGGATCATCTGAAAAAAAAATGCGGATGGATTTAGTCAAATATAAGTATAAACTAGTCTTTAATCGAAGGATTTTAAAAAATATTCATTTTTCACAAAATGGCGGACAGTCAAAGTTAATGGTTCGATTTTAACGAAAAAAAACGGCCGTTTTTTGGCTATAAAACGGCCATTTTTTTTCGAAAAAAAAAATCGAACGATTAAAGACTACATTTTTATGTATTAAATAAGCCTGCAAAATTTCAAGAAGATCGGTTCATTAGTGTTCGAGGAATCTTGGTCACCGACTTCAGAAATGCCATTTTGAGAAAAACGCGTTTAAAGTTTCAATTTCAGTTCTTCAATTCACGGATTCTTCTCTTTCAACGCTCATATCTCAGTCAATTTTGTTCGGATCGACTTGAAATTTTCAGGACATATTCTTAGATACTGATATTTAAAAAAAAATGCAATAAAAAAAATCGATTTTTTCAAAATCGCAAGTGGGGGTAACCCCTTAATATTTAAAAAAAAAAATTATTTCTTGCTCTCTCTCTCCCCCCCCTCTCTCTCTCACTCTCTCTCTCTCTCTCTTCAACCCTTCATGTCTCATTCGACGAGACCCTGATATTTTTCCTATACGCCAACAAAAAAAGAAGAACAAACAGCTGCCCTCATCGACGGTCGATCCGGGAAAAAACTTCTGGCTCTAATTATAATGGACAAGCTCTCCATGCCCGCATCCTGAATTTTTATCGCCTCGGCGCGCGTTTCCGCGTCATTGCAGAGCCACCGGGGGAGAAAAAAAAACCCAGAAGAATCATGCCACTGCGATAAACTTCCGCTTGGCCGCGAGCTGAGAAGTGTAAATTGGAAAAATAAAAAACACGACCAAACAAATCCATCGGTCCAATAATACAATTAAGCGAGGGGGGAGAAAGGAATATAGAAAGAAGGAAAACAGAGAGAGAGTGAGAGAGAGAGGGGGTAGGTGGGAGGGAGGGAGGGAGGGAGAGGGATGTAAGAAAAAATGGCAATCGCAATATCGAAAAACATTCCTGTGATAAGAAAAAAAAAATATTAATTTGAAATATACAAAATGTATTTATTACGCATGTCGCACGCATATATATATATATATATATATATATATATATATAAGGGTGGCCCTTAGCACGGCGTCAGACGAATTTTGACGCGTTCAACCTCTCGATGAGTTTCGAATAATTTTGAAAAAAAGTGTGCAAAATTTCAGCCCTCTATTTCAATAACATACCGTGCCTGTAAGCATGAACTTTTTAACATTGAAAGCCCATTTAAATTATATATATATATAGTTAAAAAAGGGTAGTTGAAAAGAATTTTTTTTTGGCGGTACTCAACGAAAAATGTTACTACGTTATGAAAAAGTAATTCATAGAAAATTTGAGAGGCCTAAACATTTTTTTAGGTAGTGCTCAAACGACTTGTAATTTTCTTTTCTTTCGATTTTTCGTCAATTTTTTTTCTTCATTTGTTTTCTTTACTCCAAAACAACATATTACTGCAAAAAAAACACGCATACTTGTTAGACGTTCAGTGATGTAAACACCGTGTTTTTGTTCATCAAGTGGTCGACATCATTTTCACAACCGAATTACATATATTGATTCTTAATCTGCAAATACAAATAGTTTATGGTAAAAAAATATATTTAAATAAAAATTGTGTATTGTCACAGAAAAAATCAAATCAAGACTTACATTGGACCACGCACTAACATTTTCTGCATCGAGATAAAAAAAATGAATACTACGATCACGAAAAAAAAAAACATGAAAAAGCCGTTTGGGCAATTACTAAAAAATTGTTTAGAACCCTCATATTTGGCAAAACTTTCTTTTTCTTAACATACTTCAATTTTCCGTTGAGAAAAAAAATCGATTTTTTTAACCACCGTAATATAACACCATTTTTTAACCACCGTATATATATATATATATATATACAAAACGTTTGTCCGGAGTTGTAGGAACATATATGTACACCTATATATATGTCCCTACAATTCCGGACAAACGTTCGTAATCCATTATAACGCAATTACATAACACCGAGCACGCACCAGCATCCCGCCATAGTCCGCATTCATACACAGCCTTTATTTTGTACTTTCGCCACTCTCGATGTTACAGGGCGGTGAATAAATCGAGCGATTCCGCGCCGCGTTAAATTTATTCGTATGCTCGCGCGCACGGGCGCGACAATTCCCGACGTTTCTCCGCACGAATTATTAGTACTAGTCATTAGTGCGCATATAACGCTGAACTATATCATTTTATGTGCATGCATTCATATGTGTATGCTTCCCGGCCATTCACAATAGCAAATAATAGCTACACGCGCATATATATATATATATATATATATATATATATATAAGGTATTCGACGTGAATCCGGTAGACTTTTTCCCTGACCCCCGCCAATTCGATTAATTTTTTAAATCTGATTCCATTGACTCTATCAGACACCCTGAATTTTTTTTACCCTTTTCGAAACAACCCTAAGTCAAAAAAAAAAATTTCCGAAAAAAACGCTCCGATTTGAAAATCTGAAAAAAAATCCCAAAAATGCGTGATTACGTGGAAAAAATTTCAAGCTATCACCCGTAGTGAAAGTATGATTTTTTTTGTGCTGAAGACGACTTCAATTGAAATTAATAGCAGAACTTTTTGACTGCCAACGAAAAAATCATCCTTCCACTGCGGGTGATAGCTTGAAAATTTTTACATATAATCACGCATTTTTGGGAATTTTTTCGATTTCTAAATCGGGGCGTTTTTTTCGGAAAAAAAAACATATTTTTTTTAATAAGGGTTGTTTTGAGAAATGTAACAAAAAATCAGGGTGTTTTTTAGAGTCAATGGAATCAGATAAAAAAAATCGAATTGGCGGAGGTCAGGGAAAAAGTCCATCGGATTCACGTGGAATACCTCATATATAGTGTGCATGTATGTATGTATATACGCACACATATGCATATAATTCCGGCTCAAATATATATATATATATATATATATATATATATATATATATATTTGAGACGGACTTCTATATGCACATGAGAATACATGGGTAGGGCGCGCTATTTCGCCAACTCGAGCGCTCGCGCGCCAATTCCGTTCAACATCCGGTGTCGTTAAATGCAGCTTCGATTCTTTATCCCGAGGCGCGTGAGAGGCAACGCGCAAATTCGTAAATTATTTATTCCAGTTCGAGTTTCTAGGCACACACTACAAAGAAAAAAAATGCCATCCACAGTATATATATGTATATTTGTTTTTCGGGGTCGAGGAAAAAAAAAACGACTGTGCGTGGACAAGGTGCAGTCCGTCTCGAGAACTAGAAAACTACATTAGTCAACGGAATAACGATTCTCTGCGTCATGTCCACCGGATACCTATTAACTCTAACGATATATATATATATGTATCGTTAGAGTTATATCGATATATATATATATATATATATATATATATATATATATATATATATATATATATATATATATATATAGGTATGCATGTATGTGTGTACGTACGTACGTATGTGTGTTGTCACGGATAATTGATGCGCGAAGGATAATGGTAATGCAGTGGGGTAAACGTGCGATGACGAATCTCGATTCGCATTATTCTTTCGTGTCACGCCGATCTCGTTGAAGCGCTCGAGCTCATCGCAACTTGTACGCATTTGAATGGATTTATATGTGTATATAAATACATGGGGTAAGGCGACTTTGAAGACATGCGACTTCGAGGACCGTCCTCGCAGTAGCCAATTGTCCCCATACTCGACATTTCGTAAATACAAATGTCTTCAAAATCACCTTTGGGTACATTTCAGCACATTTATATAACGGACCGTCCCGGATACGAAATCAAGGATTCGTTTGAACAAAAATTTACGAAACGTCCTCGTGTTAGGTGGATTTGTTGATAGCCAACGGTACGTAGGTGGTATGGGTCTGAAAATTTTTTTTTCTTTCGCTCTCTCTCCCTTTAGCCTGAAACCGCGTGGCCACGTTATATATATATATATATATAACGTGATTATATATATAACGGGATTATATTATCTATATATTACTGTGCAAATATTAATTTAGCTTTTAATAGAATAATTCATATTATTCAAGATGTTAATAAAGGATGAATTTACCAACTCATTCATATAAATGGAGCATCTATATTTTTTATATGTATATATATTCATATTGGCCGGGGAATTTATTATTCTTCTTATAAAATATTTTCTGTATGACTTATTGGAACAATTATTTTTATTATAACTATAGCAACTGCAAATAACTAACAAGAAAATAACTATAGCAATATATATATATATATATATATATATATATATATATATATATATATATATATATATATATATATATATATATATATATATAACGTGGCCACTTGGTTCTATTCTTCATTTTTTTATTCTATTCTATTCTTTCATTTTTCTACAGTTCTATTTTTTAATTTCATAGCATACCATTTCGTCGATTTTCGACATTTGTAACTTTTTCTTGGTTCATATTCTGCGTATGAGTGTTAATGAAAGAAAAATACTCATTCGTTGTTTTCCCAGATTAATCCCACCGACGTTACGTGTCACGCCGTCTGCCACACCTCCGTCATTCTTTAAAGATTGATAGAAAAATACCACGTACCAGCCAAAAGTAGTAAAAAAACTCCCGAAGTCTCATAAATGGTGAAAAAATCTTTCCCCTTGCAAAAAAAAATCATGAAAATCGCGCATATGTGATATACGCAAGTGTGTCCTGAATGTGTGTTATCATAACACACATTCAGGTGTTATGAATGGACAATCCTGCAACTGTCGATAGGCCAGATCACGTCGACCTATATGCTGAAATTTCAGTTCAGTAAAGTCCCACGGTTTTCGACATAAAAATCATTTGCTTTTGGTTTTTCGCATGCCATTTCGCAAATGATAACTTTTTTTGACCCGGTTTTATGATAAATACTCTTGATTATTTCTTTTATCTAGAAAAGTCATCTTTTTAACCTTAAATGTTAAGGAAACTTTATGAAAAAAGATCTTATGCAGAATTTTCATACAAACCAATTCGAACATCTGACTGATAGCCTGCGGTGTAAAAAAAATGTACCACACATATCGTGCCAATTACTTTAGAAGGTGGCTTAGTAATTGTGGATTTGTAGCATTTGTGAAAATGGCAGGTGAAAAACCAAAAGCAGATCATTTTTTTCAAAAAATAACGAAGTCCAAAATCTTGAAAAGAGTGGGTCTTTTACTAAACTGAAATTCCAGCATATAGTAAGACATGATAACAAGACACCCTGTATATATATATATATGAGGGTGGTTAAAAAAATC
This sequence comes from Ophion costatus, assembly GCA_951751655.1. NCBI lineage: Eukaryota > Metazoa > Arthropoda > Insecta > Hymenoptera > Ichneumonidae > Ophion > Ophion costatus. Next base: position 6,632 of record CATODD010000063.1, on the reverse strand, counting down.
GATTTCTTTTCTCAACGAAAAATCGAAGTATGTTAAGCAGTAGAAAGTTTTGCCAAATTTGAGGGTTCTAAACAATTTTTTAGTTAGCGCTCAAAGGTCATTTTCATGTTTTTTTTTTACAATATAATTATCGGAGTATTAATTTTTTTTTATGCCGATGCAGAAAATGTCAGTGCGTGATCCAATGTAAGTCTTCATTAAATTTGTTATGTAACAATAAACAATGTTTATTTAAATATTTTTTTTACCATAAATAATTTGTATTTCCAGATTAAGAATCAATATATGTAATTCCGTTGTGAAAGTTATATCAACCACTTGATGAACAAGAACACGGCTTTTACATCACTGAACGTCTAACAAGTATGCGTGTTTTTTTTTTTGGAGAAATATGTTGTTTTGGAGTAAGAAAACGAAGGAAGAAAAAAAATTCACGAAAAAAAATAATTAATAGTCGTTTGAACACTACCTAAAAAAAATGTGTAGACCTCTCAAATTTTGTATGAATTACTTTTTCATAACGTAGTAACGTTTTCGTTGAGTACTGCGAAAAAATAAATAAATTTTTCTATTGAACCACCCTAACACATTATATTTATGTATATATACACACACACACGCACACATATATATATATATATATATATATATACATATACATATATATAATGTATTAGGGTGGTTGAAAAAAAAAAATTTTTATATAGAGCACACAAAGATACATTTATATAAATATTACAATTTTATGCACACTTGCGAGCAATAGTGCGTGCGAGATTTTCACACACTACGTTCTCTTTTCTCCCATTCTGGCTCGACTTCCTCTCTCTCTCTCTCTCTCTCTCCCCCTCTCTCCCTGTAACGGAGAACGTGCCGCCGTTACGATCGAAAATTAGCCCCGGGAGTACTCTTCCCAGACGACGACAACGACGACAACGACAAAACGACGAAAGCGTCCACGATGACGACAAGCGCTCGTGCTGTAGTGGCGGGAAGAGAGAGAGAGCCCGCTTAGGCGAGTGATAGTAGTCGCTGGAGGCTCGCGAGTATCGGCCGCTGTTCTTTCACTCGCGAGAGGAGAACGCGCTCCTTCCGGCCTGCCACCGTTCAACCTCAACGCGCTATTTTATGTTCCTTTGTTTTCGTTTCGTTGGCCCTTTCTTTCGCGTCTTTTGCATAGTCTCACTGTGTGTGTTCGGCGGTGAAGTGCGAAACGCTTCCATGGGCGTGATGATGGAAATTCGAGGGTGAACGATACGCATAGAAGGATCGGATATTAGTGGTGTATTTTGTAGGTTTTATCTTGTGGTGTTGTATTTTTTTTTTTTTTTTAAGAAGGAGAAAAAACTTTTCAATAGTTATTTTTTGGTTTTTAATTATTGTTTTGTTTATTTATGATTTTTTTGTTTTTTTAAAGAATAATAATAATTTTTTTTTTAAAGAAGGCGTCTTGATCATAATTTGAACGCGTTTTTCCGTTCTCCTAGAAAGGGGACGTAGATGCGCCATGTGGAAGACATTAACGAACGTGATATAATCGCTCGAGTTCATAGATATATGTATTATTTCGCGCGCGCACCAATAATTGCGTGTGGACTATATATATAAATATATATATCATCACACGCAATTATTGGTATATATATAGGTATACAGGAATTTTCGAGTCCGCTTCGAAAAATATATAGCGTATTTTTGAGAAGCATTTGCCCAAAAAAATGGAGCGCTTGCAAAAAAAAATCCATTTTCAGCTGAGTAGAATGAAGATAATGAAATTCCGAATAGAGCAAACCGACCAGTAAATGGACGAATAACGACACTATAGTATTATTCACATGGAATGTGAAATAAAAATATTCGGGAAGCTGATTTTTTTATTGCCAATGGAGGTATTATTCTAATAGAAATTTTTTTTCGAAGAATCCGCTCCAAACAATGGATAAGGTTCCGACCCCCCTATAGAATTTTTTTTACCGTCCTCATTACATTGGGTAGAGTGAACTCACGCAGAAAAAAACATAAAAATCACCACGTTTTACGAAAAAATTGTATGTGCAGGTCACATGGGGGTCAAAACGACCCCGGCGCACGACTGATTTTATTAAATCGACTACCACGACGAAACTGCTGTCGCGAATAGTCCGATCATGATGGGAGCTTACAAAGGACACTCCAAAGCACCCTTACAATGCAGGACAGCTACCTTGGAGGTCTACAACTTATAGTAATTTTGGCTCAAAGTCGCGCGTGGAGTCCCCTGGACCCCGTGTGACCGCGGAGGTTTCAACTGAGAAATGGTTTTGAACGATCCCCACGTAAAAATTTTGCTCTGTACTTATGAGACAGCCTGAAAGGGCCCTGTTGGAAAATATAACGTTGTGCCTGAACTGGTTGCCTGATGAGGCCCTTATCGGGGTGCCTGATCAGGCCCTTGTCGGGCTGCCTGATCAGGCCCTTATTGGGTCGCCTGGTCAGGCCCTTGTCGGGCTGCCTGATCAGGCCCTTATTGGGTCGCCTGATCGGGTCCTTATCCGGCTGCCTGATCAGGCCCTTATCAGATTGCCCGATCAGGCCCTTATCGGGTCGTCAGATCATGCCCTTGTCAGGTTTCCTGCACTGTCAAAAAAAATTCTTATTCAACCCTTAATGGTCACACCGGGTGAAATATACCCCAGCCGTTTTTTGACCTGGAATACCTTCCCGAAAATTCGAAAAATGGGACATATTTTTTGCATATTTAAAATCACACTTTTTTAAAATAATCAGTATGGTTGTGCAGAACAGAATTGAAAGTACATTGCAGTATTTTTTTCTGTTTGAATTTTACAATAATTTATCACATTGCAAAATGATTGGGGTGAATTTCACCCATAATAACTTTTAAGAAATTTTATCGAGGTGTGACTGGCAAGGGTTAAATATTCAAATTGAGTGAATAAAGATTGCATTCAAGTAAATCTTTATTTGCGTACAATATACACTTAAATTCAATTAAATCCATCCAATTTTATCCATTTACTATATGCATAAAATATTTCGAATATCCAAAATGAAATGAAACACTCTATTGAGAGTTCCACTACAATGATTTTGTATCATAATTCGTCATTCCCTGGCTTTTTTTGTGTATCCCAAAATCTAAAGAAAAAAAGTTTACAGATGCAGCTTCAAACGAATAAATGGAACTTGATTACATTTAAAAAAAAATAAAAACTTCCGTATATTTCGTATTCGGAATTCAATTATCTTCATTCTGCTGAACTCGAAATGAAATTTAGACGTTTTTTTCAGCCTTGTCAATTTTTTTCTGGCAAATGTTCCTCGTCCCAAAAAAACGCTACATTTTGTTTCGAAAAGGACTTGAAAAGTCATCGAATATCATATTTTTCTCGGTGGCAAAGTTTCCGCGCCAGACCTAAAAAAATACCGCCAACTTACGATTGTCACCGTGTATATACTCGCCCAAGTGCGTTCTAAAAATGTTCCCTTCGTTTCGCGAGATGCGCGCGAACGAGTGAAAAGAAAAATCGCCTCGTCGTCGAGCGAAGTCGCGCGCTAAATTGAAGGCGATATTGCGCGTGACGGAAAGTTGGCGCTACGCAACGCGCAACGACGATTATGAAGATATTTTATCGCGCCTGGGATCTGGTGGACGGTTTGCCACTCTCCTCACGCATCTCCGTTTGACATTTTTCTAGCAACGTTACGGAGGATTGGCGAAAATGATGCACGATGATTTTGAGGTACATACAAGCGCGCGTGGCTTTGTGCGTTGGGTGCAAATGGATTCTCATACTCGAAAAAGAAAAAAACGAGAAAAATTTCCCGGTATCCAAATTCGAGTGTAAAATTCGATTTAAAAATCTATAAAAAAATTGTAGCTGCTTTTGACACTCGAATGAACTTAAAAACAAATCATGAGCCCATTTAAAAATCACATGATTTTTTAGTGTTTCACTCGGTGTGGAATGCTTCATATATGTATATATATATAGTGTGCTTTTTCAATAAATTTACTAAATGAGTACATATATATATATAATATGTACTCATATTATATATATAAAAAAAATTACTAAAGAGTTTATTATATATGTAAACTCATATTATATATATATAATAAATTTACTAAATGAGTACATATCAATATTATTCATTATCGCAGCGTACGCTTCTCAGCGATTACTCCTTCGTTTCCCTCTTTTTAAATTTCTGTCTCCCAACCTCAACGATCGCCTCAATATTACACATCGACGGGACATTCATTTTAATTTTTCTGTTGCTTTTACTCCCTACAACGAGCAATGCACGATGCAAATGGTACCAAAAATATAAAATTTTGGCTTCGGAAAAAAACGAAGTATTCCAATCGCGAATTAATGATAATTGCTAATGAATTGCTACAATTGTACTTTCAAACACGTTGCGCGAGTTTTTAAAAACAAATTTTCACAAGTTACCACTCATCGGACAAAAAGTCCCCGCGATCTCAAGTACTCCAATGGTTCCGGGCTATCGAATTATTTTTCGCTCGAGACGAGAGCCGATGCGGAAAAAAAAACAGTAAAAGAAGCGCGCACGGGAGCTTCCCCTCGCACAGCTGAACACAAAATGTAATACCGGAGGCTCTCGTTTTCAAAAGCGAAATCTCGAAATAGAACGGTTCTCCGTATATATCGCGGCCGAGGGGGCAGGGGGGGTGGCGATCATCGGAGAACGTGAGACTCGCACGAGTCTACGTAATCCAGGATGATTTGTAGACGCACGCGTTGCTGGACCGCGTTGAAAAGATGAGAAAAAAAAAACATTAAATAATCGTGTCTGAGAGACCAAATTGTACAGAGTGGCGGTCTGAATTGATCATTTTTTTCGGACGTGTTTATCAAATATACGAACGTTTTTCATTACAAGAATAAAAAAGATGAAGAACGTAACAATAATCGTTAATATATATTTTTTTAATGATACGGAGATTATGCGGTCGTATAAAAAAAATTGGCCACCGGTGACAAAAAAATCCGTGCGTAAATAAAAAATACCATAAGGGCTATTTTTATGTGCTATTTTAAAATAGCATAAGTGTTATGCTAAAAAATATTATTTGCAACCGAAAAGACCACGTGCATCTTAACGCACGTGGTCTTTTCGGTTGCGAATATTTTTTTTTTGTCAAATAACTCGTTCCAAATCGTCCGGAATGAGCGCGAGATTTTTCGATTCTGAATAAAAGTTTATTCGTTTTCGCGTCAAAAAAAAAGGTTTAAAAAGTGTCGCAAAAAGAAACAGTTCGAAAAAATGGCTGAAAAAAGTATATCGGAAAGAAAAGTGAAAAAATATATCAGAAAACAAGCAATCATACAATCACAAGTCTGAAAAAAGTATGTTCGTAAAAAACTGTTAAAAAAGTGTCTGGAAAAAATTACACGCCCGAAAGAGAAACAGTTTGAAACATAATCCGAAAAAAAAGGTTCAAAAAAGTGTCTGTAAAAAAAATGTCGAAAAAAAAGTTAAAAAAAAATTACAGAATAATAATGAAATACAATAAAAATAAAATACACAGAACCAAAATAAAAAACAATGTTCCAAACAAAAAAAGCCTCTTTCATTCACGCGAGATGCCGCTGCAAAACATCGAGTTTCAAATTTTAGAACCTCGACCCTGAAATGACCTTGAAAACCGCTACCGAACAAAACTTTTTTCCCCATCTCACGTCTCGTTTGAATCACCTCGTCACGTGTCTCGGGTTATTTCGATTTCCTTCCCCGCCCTCCACTTACTTCGATGTCTTGACAACTTGCCCCCCCCCCCCTTACGCACAAAAACATATTTTTTCTCTATAAATAACCAACGCAGCAAAAAATGACCTTCAAATACGATACCAAGAATCGCACATACGAATGATCGCTCGCCGATCGCTCGCCGATCGCCACCGATCGCCCCCTGCCGATTCCCCGCCCTCCCTTACACACAAAAACATTTTTTCTCTATAAATAACCAACGCAGCAAAAAATGACCTTCAAATACGATGCCAAGGATCGCACATACGAATGATCGCTCGCCGATCGCCACCGATCGCCCCCTGCCGATCCCCCCCCCCCCCCCCTTATGCACGAAAAAAAATATTTTTTCTCTATAAATAACCAACGCAGCAAAAAGTGACCTTCAAATATGATGCCAAGAATCGCACATACGAATGAGCCTCGCCGATCGCTCGCCGATCGCCACCGATCGCCCCCTGCCGATCCCCCCCCCTTACGCACAAAAACATTTTTTCTCTATAAATAACCAAGGCAGCAAAAAATGACCTTCAAATACGATACCAAGAATCGCACATACGAATGATCGCTCGCCGATCGCCACCGATCGCCCCCTGCCGATGCCCCCCCACCTTACGCACAAAAACATATTTTTTCTCTATAAATAACCAACGCAGCAAAAAATGACCTTCAAATACGATACCAAGAATCGCACGTACGAATGATCCTCGCCGATCGCCCCCTGCCGATCCCCCCCCCCCCCCTTACGCACAAAAACATATTTTTTCTCTATAAATAACCAACGCAGCAAAAAATGACCTTCAAATACGATACCAAGAATGGCACATACGAATGATCGCTCGCCAATCGCCACC